>JAZKJV010000614.1:46901-349363 GCA_037367405.1 Ottelia alismoides
TGTTATCTGCGAGAGGCTATGACACAGTATAGCTCTCTTGGTCTCTTCTGCTGGTAGATGGTCTGTCGTCTATCGAGACCACATTTTATGTGGATCCGTCTGATGGATCCGGCTCCTTTGAGCCCTTGTCTCTCCTTGACGACCCTCGCAAGGTAGAGGCACTTTTCTGACTATTCATTGCCTAGTTCGCAGTGCTCTCCGAGGACTATCTGCGAGAGACTGTGACACTCTCTTTACGCTCAGTTCCCACTGCTGCCTGTGTCTCTGATCTGCGGAGCACGGAACCGAGTCGTCTGATATATATCTGATTTTTGGTCCCATCTTGAGTTGCTTATCCGATCTGCGGATCATGGGACCCATCTGATTAGACTCCTTTGAGTCTGCTTGCCTTGACGGTCCTCGCAAGGCCGAGCTTCTGATATCTTCTATTTTTATGCCTAGCTGGCAGCACGTTCCCCGAGGGTTATCTGCGGGACGCTGCCACAATTTCTAGATTTGTCGGTCTCTTCTGCTGGTAGCCGATCTGTCGTCTACCGAGACCGTATCTGTGATCCGTCTGATGGATCAAGCTCCTTTGAGCCCGCTCTCCTTGCCGACCCTCGCAAGGGTGAGCTTCTGTTCTGATTGTTCATTGCCTAGCATGTACTACTCCCTGAGGGTTATCTGCGGGAGAGTACATCATTTTCTAGGTACTCGGCTTCATTCCTGGTGCCTCCTGTCTGTTGGAGCACGAAGCCGAGTCTTCTGACTTGTGTACTCGGTCTCCTTCGTGGTTGTGTTTCCTCTCTGTTGGAGCACGGAGCCGAGTCTTCTGATTATTCTCTGATTCTGCTCACCTTGAGGACCCTCGCAGGGCCGAGCCATGGCCTGCGGTATTCGGTGTGTACTGATGATCTTTCTACCTCACCATCATCGGATACCATGGTGTCTCCTATTCTCTATCTCCCATATCTATCTGAGACCATGATTGATCGGAGGAGTCTGTACTGCTCTTTCTTCCTCCCGGTCTTACGGTATCGGCTCTGTTCCTCATGTTGACCCTATGAGCCAATTGTCTGCTTCACGTTACCGGTCCCTGCCTTACTTTCCGATCTGATTGTCTCCGGTAGCTGACACCCACTAGAATGTATATCAGGGTGTCTTTTCACCTTTTGACTGTGTCCTCGTTCTCACAGGGAGACAATGACGAGAGCACGGTAGTTGCTTACCAGATACCGTCCTGTACTTCACCAGTTTTTTTCACCGCTTGTATATATGTGTGCCTTTTTCATTCTTTTTCCCGCATGTTATGTGTGCCCAGATCTATCGCAATATCTTTGTGCCTACACTTAGGACGTACCTTGTCCTAAGTATAGGGGGGCACACACCGAATTGTTCTTTCCTTGCACATTTTTCGTCACTCCTGTTTCTTTCCTATACTTAGGGATATCTCACCCTAAGTATAGGGGGAGTGATGTGTATATTCTTCACGATCTTTTTATCAATCTGTATCTATCTTTTCTTCTTTTCTTCTTTTCTTCTTTTCCTTTCCTATCTTCTGTATCTAAATAAAAGGTGTCGCCCCTTTGTGTCAGTTTTCTGTACTTAGGACGTACTTTGTCCTAAGTATAGGGGGTGCACCCATGATTTGTTCAGCTCTTTATTCCCACCCTTGACCCTCCTTCTTTGTGTACAATCTGCTATACTTAGGATTACTTGATCCTAAGTATAGGGGGGACGGTCAACTTCTCATTCGTTCATTTCTTATTCATATATTTTTAGACTTGTCTATACTCAGTACGAGTTATGGCTTCTCTTTTCTTTCGATCTATGAGGACATAGCTCAAGCTAAGTATAGGGGGGTCGTATATACTATGTATATACTTTAGCCATAACTCGTACTTTCGTAATAATATGGCTAATAATTCTTTAAATTCATTAAAAATCCTTAATAAAAAGATGGGACTATTCCTCAAATTCTTTTTGTATATATTGATTAATAAATCAGGTGAAAATGTTTTTTGCAAAATGTTTGAAAAATAGTGTGAAAAGTATTGTGAACATTTATTGAAAACTATTTTGGAAGCATTTTGTTACATGTTTTCAACTTTGTAAAAATGTACGGTTTGTAAAAATTTATTTTCTTTGTGTGAAATAAAATGTTTGAAAAATGATTTGCAAATAGTTTGAAAAATGGTTGCAAAAATATTTTGAAAAATCTATATATACTGTTTTGAAAAAAAACCTTTGTAAAATGATTTTCAAATGTGTGTACATGTTTGTAAAAATGTTTGTAAAAATTATTTTGGACTATAGTTTTCAAAATTTGTTTGAAAAAATTTGTGTCAAATAAATTTGAGGAATAGTCACATATAATAAAAACTAAATATATAATTATAAAAATAAAAAAATAAACACAATTCTTAAATAAGTGTACATATATACCTATAAATAAAAACTAAATTGTAAATTCTTAATTCTTGTAAAATAAAGCGGCACGCCCGTGTAAATAGTGTACATATTTTATACTTTGAGTGCCAAAATTATTTTAGTTGCAAAAATTCTTTGTGTAAAAATTCTTCTCTTTGTTTTCAAATTCTTTGAAAAATTGCATTATTCTTTACATATTTGTAAATAGCATTTGCATAGCATTCATATTCTTTGATTGAGCTTGATAATTGAACTAGTCCAATAAAGTTGAAGATTGGAGCTTGGTTGGACCTTACTACACCTAATTGCACTGGAACCTTATGGGAACTAGGTTTAAGGTACTTCAGGTCTATTCAGACTTAATTCTTTGAGAAATCAGGGCTAGGTTCAAGTCACCTCAGTGGACTAACTAGAACTTTTCGAAACACACGTATGACTCTTGCCGACCGTGACCTAACTTGGACATTTGCACCTTTCACTTGGCTCAACTCAGTTGGAGTGGTGAGGGGGTTGGATTTGCCAGTCTGAGACGCACACGAGTGGAAACATTCGTCCTCGTCTAGGGAGGGAAGTGCACCCCAACCTGGTCCAATCGCCATGAGGTCTAACGACAGGAGAGTGTGGGTTGCAATAATGCTTCAAAAGAGGGATAGTCTTCTGGCTCAAGAGGAAAAAGTCCTTATGTAAATGCTGCTGTAAATAGTATGTTTGAAAAAAAATGAAACTCCAAAAAAAGTGGACAGGCTTGTAAAAAAATAAAATAAATGCCTGCTGGAGTATGTATATATGTTGTATAGAAAATAAGCAAACTTGAACATCAAAGCTATACCATGTGAGCCTGCAGCTGGATGACTTGACTACACTGGTCTTGCATCCCAGGATAGGTAGCTACACTGGCTACTGTCCATTCTTTTCTTTACCTCCTCCTCTTGAGTTGGATGCCACTTGAACTTAGAAGGGAATACCCCGCTCCTCGAGGAAAGAGTTGTTGGATTAGGGAATCATTGGGTTGTCATTCTAGAGAAGTCAGTCTCTTTGTCATTTCAGTTGGGGAGAGCCACTATCACTTACACTGTACAAGTCAGCTTCATAGTCATAAGGGTTTGCGTATGATGTAGGCTAGTTCTGACCTGGCTATTGAGGTGATTTGAACCAAGTTCTGTGACTCTCGAAGGCTGTTGCGTTTTAAATTTGGTTTCCGACCAGGTTCCACACACATTTTCACACCAAGGTCTAACTTGAGCTCCAAACATTGATTTTGTACAGATGAGTTTAATAATCATGATCAATTCAATTTATTCTTTAAATTCTTTATTTTTGCTTTTTCTTTTCTTCTTATTCTTTGTTCTTTTTGTACTTATTGCATAAGTGTTTGCTAGGGACTAGCAAAGGCAAGTATAGGGGGGTGATGAATCTCCATTTCATCACCTTTATTCTATCATTTTGGCCCTAAAAACCCCAGCAAATGCATGTAAATACCATCAATTTGTACATAATAGCGTTCATTATTCATTGTATTAGTTGTATATAAAATAAGGTTTTTAATGCCAAAATTATAGAATAAAGAGAAGAAAAGAAAAAGGAATAAAATATTGCAAATATTTTATGACCCTAACCCCGAGACCAAGGCCAGCATGTACTTGGTCGACAAGGAATAAAGTAGGGGAGATAAGGGCCAATAATACAATAAATACCTCATTTATTTATTCATCCATTTATGCATTTTTGACACCTATTTTGTACATAATTATTTATTCATCAAATAAAGAAACTTTGTTCATAAAAGTTGTAGATAATAATGTAAATAAAAATACAAAATTGAGTTTGTGCAAAATAATATTCAATGTACATTTTATACACATAATAAAAAGCAAAAATCTCAACTTCACAGACCCATATCTTGCAAATAAAAACTCCAAATCACCCAAACTCACCTTTAATTGTATATAGAATTTCATAAACTATTTTATAAAATTAGTTTCATAATTTTTGGAGTCCATCTGTGGAAGTTAGGCTTTTGGCCCTTCTTGTACATAATACCTGATTAAAATATTCATTTTATTCAATATTCATTATTTTTATAAATTCAGATTTTTAGAATCTTGTAAATAATGTCTATAATATAGGTACATAATAAAAGTAAAATAAAATCAAAAAGAATTTGTAAAATAAAAATAAGTCTATAAAACACATAGACAAAACACCTATGTTACCTAATGTATATAAATAAAAAGGGATTTTATTCTTTCATTCTTTATTCATCTATATTTTTATAATAATGTATATATTAAATATATCTTATTAAAAAAATACAAATCTATAATAAAAACAAATAAAATTCATTAAATAAATAAAGAATATATAATATATAGGTAAAATACCTATAAGTATACTTACATCCATATATACCTATTTATTTAAATATATAAATAAACTCATAAAAATCAAATAAAAATACATTATACTCACAAAAATAAGTTATAAATTTATAAAATAAGAAAATACAATAATAAAAGAAAATAAATAAAATAAAAATAAATGTATATAAATATACTTATAAATACCATATTTTAATAAAACCGTAATAAAATAATTCAAAAAAAATAAATAAAAATCATAAATAAATACTACATTAATTTATGAACATTTTTTATTTTATAAGAAAATTCTAATTAATTCATTTAATACGTTAAATAAATAGGTCAATTTCTGATTGACGTGGACCAATCAGGTTCTGGCGTTTTTTGACCCGGTCGGTCAACTGCGCCTCCAGGCGCCTGAGTTGACGCGAACTGTCTTTTCCCCTCTTTTCTTGCCTTTTTCCCGCGTGGCTCAGTGATCAATCGCCCACAGTCATTTCATGAGATTTGTTCTCCTTTCATCCGTGATTCCCGCCGATCGTTTAGATCTTGTGTACATAGATTGCATCGCCGGCTACGGCCTGGTCAATAAGGGTGCCCAACCTGTCTATAAATAAGGAACCACCGCCTCCCTCGCCAAATTTGATCAGCTTTTCAGCCAATCCCTTCCCAGAATTCGGTCCCGGCGATGCTCCTGGTGACAGGAGGAGCTCGCCAGCACTTTGAATCGTTCGGAGAGGCGGAGGTTGCACCCATGGTGGCGCTCCAGCAGCCACCCTGCTCCCTGGAGTTCCTCCAGGTATAAGAGCTGCGCCTTTACATTTTTAGGTAGATTTTTATTCCAGCATTTTATTCCTGCATTTTATTTCGCATTTAGATTCGTAGCTTAGCGTAATTTAGGTAATTCGTAGTTCGCCGGAGCTCCGCTCCGGCGAGCTTTTCACTGTGCTTCCGACTGTGCCCCGACCACCTTCCACTGCCATTTCATTCCCCTACGCCTTCTCCACCTTCCAGCCACCTTGTCCAATCGGATTCGCTTCTAGATCCGTGAACCGAAGCTCCTCCACCACCCATCGCCGGAGCTTCTTCGCCCACCTTCATCCGTGTGCTTTCAGCTTCAAATCCCAGGTCGAGGGAGACGCCCTCGAGCCCCTCTACCTTCCTGTGCAGGTTAGGTGCGAAGAAAGGCACCAGGAGACGTTCTCCATGCGGGCGGAGGTACCTGGAGCGCCGTTTCTTCTTCGAGCTCGTGGCGCCGCTCCGGTGTACCTCCGGCCGATCCAACACATCCAGCAGCTAGAGAACCCTGCCAGGAAGCTTCTTGGACCTTCAGGAGCAGCGATGGTCGGCCGGAGAGCGAGATCGAGGAGGAAGAAGCTCGCCCCGACGAGTCTTCTTCCCTGTTCTTCCACGCGTCCTCTCCGCCGTTGGATGAAGACGAAGGCCCAGATCGAGCAGCAGCCGTCCGATGGAGCGAAGCAGCGATCGTCAGATCTCACGCGAGATCTAATCCTAGCGCTCCATCGGCGAACCGGCATCGGCGCACGTGGAGGCGTCACGTGTGTTAGTGACTCGCATCCAACCGTTCATCAGCGCCACGTTGGGGGTAATTTGCATATTCTGCCCCGTTAGTTTTTTGTATTTCATTTTTGGTCCTGTAAATAAATTAGCACGTTATAAATAAATTGTAAATTTTGCAGATAGGACCCTGACTTAATTAGAATTACATTTAGGTCCTTCCGCGCCTCACGTGCAGTCCCAAGTGAGGCGCGTGAAATTTTGCATGTATACCCTGGCAGTTTTTGTATATTGTAAAATAGTTCTAAAAATTAAAATAAATGTTTATTTCTGTTGTATTTTTGCACTGATGCTCCTGTAACTTATTTTATTTGCAAAATACCCCTGCCAGGCTGTTTTATTTTTGTGTCTTTATCTATTTATTAAAAATACCTAGAAGGCTTCTACAAATTCACAAAAATTAGGATAGATGCTCCATGCCATGCTTGTTCACGCTAGCATTTTAGTTTGCATTTTTTGCATTTTTCTTAATTATTAAAAATGAAAAAGAAGCCATTTTTGTACTGTATAAATTAGAAAATACAAAAAAATTAGAAAATGTTCTTGAAAAATTCCAAAAAAATTATATATGATATATTTATATATATATTGAGTCCAGAAAATGAAAAACCCTAAAAATATGAAAAAGAAAATTAAAAAAAATCAGAAAGCTCCAAAATCCAACAAAAAATAGAAAAATCCTTAAAAAACCCCAAAAATATATTTTTCTCTTTTATAATTATCTATATATCATTATTAATGTATTAAAATTAATTTAGGTAATTTTAGAGTTTATTTTATATTTTTGAAACCCAAATTATATACGACTATTTAATTGGTCCAATATTATGGACATTTTTGCAATTAAAAATACATAAAAATTAGAAATATTCAAGAAAAATAACAAAAAAATGAGAAAAATATTAAAAAGCTAAAAAAATTAATATCTATATATATATATATATATTAATTATTTATATCTATATTTATATATATTCTATTATTCCTCTCTCTCTCTCTCTGATTTATATATACATCTTTATATATATATATCATATATATTCATATAACTAAAAAATACAAAAAATATAAAATATAAAAACAAAATAAAATTATAAAAACAAAAAAAAATATAAAAAAATTATAAAATCCAAAACCCACTAAAACAATAAAAGGACATGAACAATGACTTCAATAAATGATGCATCACATACATTCCCTTCGCCTCCCAGTGTTCGACCTCTACCTGTGCTTACACCTATACACATTTGCATGTGGAGTTATAATAAATTTTAACTCCACAGTTTTGGATATTCTGCATATATTTATTGTGGGTTAATTGTTGATCGATTCGAGGTTTCTTGAGCGGTTGCCTCAGCGACATTGTGATCCGCCTTGTGCGGATTACTCTAGACCCTCATAAAACCCCTGTCATCATGGACTCAGGTCTGGCATCTGATCATCACAATCGGCCTAATCAGACTCTGAATCCGAGGAATCTGTATCGACCGTGGTGGCATCAGTACCACCGTAAAGCAAGGTGGCCTCAGCACCACCATCACTGAAAAATCGTGTCGCGATCAAGGACCGGCTCTGCTGCCTCTGTGGTATCCTAAACCAGGGCTGTGCTCTCCAGACTCTCCTCTGCTATCATCTCGGCATCAGCTGTATCTGTATATGAGAGGATGGTCTGTGCTGCAGGATCTGCCCAAGCTGCATCATCGTCTGTGATCACAAAATCACAGTCCTGGTGGATGTCTGGCTCTGCGTCTGTCAGCTGCTCTGAGTCTGTACTCGCATCTGAGCGGGCTCTCTCTAGCTCTGTAGTCCTCGAGCGTCTCTATTTGTATACTCTCTCCCTCGACGCGAAAGTACACCTTCCCGCTATCATGATCAGCCACCGCCTTGGGTTGTGGCCAAGAACGGATGACCAAGGATGATGGGGGTATCGGCCACTGACTCAGGGATCTCCATGTCCAACACTGCGAAGTCCACGGGGAATTTCAGGCCTGAATCGTGATGATAACGTCTCGTAATAACCCCTTCGGCCTCTTGACAGATCGATCAGCGAACTGAAGGACTGTCCTGCTCTGCCGAAGAGTGCCCAACTCGAAACGGTCGAGAAGGGCTGCCGGAAGAAGGTTGATCGACGATCCGCTATCTAGTAGAGTACGGTCGAACCTCTGCTCACTGATCTGGCATTTGACATACGGGGCCCCTGAATCTGGCCTCTTGGCTGGTAGTCGGTTCTGGATCGTGAAACACGTGGCTTTCGTCAGCACATGGGTCTCTGAAGTGTGGTTCCTCCCCATCCTCCTGACTGTGGTCCTGTCTCTCTAAAGAACGCTGGAGAAGACCTTGAGTCACAGACTACCCTCTCACTTTCAGATACAGCTGATGCAGGGATGACAGCAGAGGAGAGTCTGGAGAGCACAGACCTGGGTTCGGATACAGTCGCGGCAGCAGAGCCGGTTCTCGATCGCAGCACGGTGATTAGTGATGGTGGTGCTGAGGCCACCTTGTTTTCCGGTGGTACTGATGCCACCGATTCTGATACAGATCCCTCGGATTCAGAGTCTGATTGGGCCGATTGTTATGATCAGATGCCAGACCTGAGTCCACCCGAGCCTGCAGAGGAGGAGGTAGAGGCAGAGCAGAGCAGAGACAGTGCAGTTGAGCCGCCTTCTCCCGACCCAGTTTGCGAGAGTACACTTTCACTTTCCCAGGCAGATTTGGCAGACCTTGCAGCGTTCACTCAGTTTCTTCCACAGCCAGATTTGCCGGCACCCAGCATTCCAGAGCTGAAGCCGCTCCCTACTTCGCTGAAGTATCGATTCCTTGCGGGCGATCCTGAGATGTACCCAGTCATCATCTCCGCTGAGTTGACTGGAGAGCAGGAATCCCGTTTGATGGGGGTTCTTGAAAAGAACCGCAAGGCGATCGGATGGAGCGTAGCAGATCTCCATGGGATTAGTCCATCAGTGTGCTCCCACCACATCTATCTCGAGGATGGGGCGAAGCCGTCGCGTGAGTTCCAGCGGCGTCTGAACCCCAACCTGAGAGAGGTTGTCATGAAGGAAATATCGAAGTGGTGGGGTGCAGGTTTTATTTATCCCATTTCCGACTCCAAGTGGGTCAGCCCCTTGCATGTGGTGCCCAAGAAGACGGGCATCACGACTGTGATCAGTGAGTCGGGGGAGGAGATTGCTACACGGGTACCCACCTCTTGGAGGGTTTGTGTTGACTACAGGAGACTCAACCAAGCCACCAAGAAGGACCATTTCCCCCTGCCTTTTATTGACCAGATCATTGAGAGACTGGCAGGGAAGAGCCATTATTGCTTCCTGGATGGGTACTCGGGCTACAACCAAGTGGCCATCGCTCCTGAGGATCAGGAGAAGACCACCTTTACCTGTCCCTTCGGCACATACGCTTTTCGACGCATGCCATTCGGGCTATGCAACGCCCCTGCGACTTTCCAGAGGTGCATGCTGTCGATCTTTTCGGACATGGTAGGGGAGTGCCTTGAGGTCTTCATGGATGATTTCTCGATCTACGGCGACGGATTTGATTCTTGTCTTGACTGCCTAGATCGAGTACTCCAGCGATGTATTGAGTATCACTTGGTGCTATCTTGGGAGAAGAGAGTCACTTCATGGTGACTCAAGGGACGGTGCTTGGCCACATCATCTCCAACAGGGGCATGGAGGTTGATCCGGCCAAGGTCGATGTCATTAGAAAACTCACACCGCCGTCCAATCTGAGGCAGTTACAGTCATTTCTGGGGCACGTTGGATTTTACAGGAGATTCATTCAGGATTTTAGCAGGATTGCCCGACCGTTGACTGACCTCTTGACGAAAGACACCGAGTTCCTTGTCGATGACAAGTGTCTTTCGTCGTTTGCTACTCTCCAGAGATGTGTGATTGAGGCTCCTGTCCTCCAGCCACCTGATTGGTCTCTCCCATTTGAAGATCATGACGGACGCCTCCGATTTTGCCGTAGGGGCAGTGCTGGGACAGAGGAGGGATGGAGTGCCATTTGCGATACACTATGCTAGCCGCACATTGGATTCCGCCCAGCGGAATTATACGGTCACAGAGAAGGAGATGCTAGCAGTAGTGTTTGCCCTGGATAAGTTCAGATCGTATATCATTGGATCCCGAGTGACTTTGTACACAGATCACACCGCCATCAGGTACCTCATGGCAAAGAAGGATGCCAAGGCCAGACTGACTAGATGGATCCTTCTACTCCAGGAGTTCGACATTGAGATCAAGGATAAGCCTGGAGTCAAGAATGTGGTGGCGGATCACCTTTCCCGGTTAGAGCAGCCTGAGGAGTCAGAGCAGATTGATCCTATCCGAGATACCTTCCCAGATGAGGCGATCCTTGCTATCGCCTCACTCCCATGGTACGCCGATATTGTGAACTTTCTCGTTGCTGGGAAAGTCCCACAAGATTGGCCCAGGCAGAGGCTTGAGACCTTCCTCGCGAAGGCCAAGTCTTACCATTGGGAGGATCCCATCCTTTACCACGAAGGAGGGGATAGCGTCTGGCGTCGGTGTATTCCTCAGGAGGAACACCATAGCGTCCTCACTTACTGCCACAAGCTTGAGGCAGGAGGACATCATTCTGGGAGGAGAACGGCACAGAAAGTGCTCCAATCCGGCTTGTGGTGGCCTACCCTCTTCAAGGACTCAGATGAGTTCGTGAAGAGGTGTACTGACTGTCAGAGGATGGGCACTTGTGGACAGCGTGATATAATGCCGATGCAGCCCATTCACTTCTGTGAGGTTTTTGACGCATGGGGCATCGATTTCATGGGTCCATTCCCTAAGAGTCAGGGATTTGAGTACATTCTGTTGGCCGTAGATTATGTGAGTCGTTGGGTGGAGGCTATCCCCGCCCGAGCCGCTGATGCGAGGACAGTTTGCAGATTCTTGAGGAAGCATATCATCACGCGGTTCGGGGTTCCACGAGTTCTTATTTCTGATGGGGGATCTCACTTCATCAACGACCAGGTGAAGGCACTTGCTAGCGAGTTCGGCATAGATCATCGCGTTGCTACACCATACCATCCACATACGAATGGTCTAGCCGAAGTGTCGAATAGGGAGATCAAGACTATTCTGCAGAAAGTCGTCCGCCCTGACCGAAAGGATTGGTCACAGCTATTGGACTCGGTCTTGTGGGCATATAGGACGTCTTTCAAGACACCTTTGGGCACATCTCCCTTTCGCCTCGTATATGGCAAGCCCTGTCACCTACCAGTTGAGCTGAGGCACAAGTCACTTTGGGCAGTTACAGACATTCTGATGGATCCAGATGGTATAGGAGACCAGAGGAGGGCAGAGCTAGCTGCCCTGGAGGAGCTTAGAGATTCAGCATTCTCAAGCAGCCTAAATTATAAGGAGAGAGTCAAGGAGTGGCATGATTCTCATATCAGCCACAAGCATTTTGAGATTGGACAGAGAGTATGGCTGTTTGATGCGAGGCTTAGATTATTTCCAGGGAAGCTACAGAGCAAATGGAAAGGACCTTATCTGGTTCGGAAGGTACACGACAACGGTAGCATCGACATATCCGAGTTGTCTTCTGAGAGCACCTTCCGAGTGAACGGCCAGCGGCTCAAGCCATTTCTAGATCATGAGCCGCGGGTCGTTGATATTGCCCCTATTCATTTTGCGTGAGATGTGGTCTTTGACTCACATCTAATGCATCTCACGCCTGAGCTTTACTGATCCTCCGCTGTACATAGATCCAGATGTCCATATCATCACATTCCTTAGTCCCACATCCCTTTCTTCATCTTATGATTACGCTATACTTAGGGTGTACTTTACCCTAAGTATAGGGGGGATGTGAGACATTTTGGGTATTTCTTTTGTTTCTGTTTACCCCTGTTTTGCTGCCTATACTTAGGGGCATTTCACCCTAAGTATAGGGGGGGTAGACCCGGTACATTCTCCACTTGGTTCTCCCTTAGTATACAGCCTGCTATACTTAGGATTACTTGATCCTAAGTATAGGGGGGAGACCCGAGAACCTTTTGACTTTTCATTCTCCTTTTGTATAGCCTTCCTTTTCACTTCCCTATACATAGCACGAGTTATGTCTTCTTCATCGCTCTTGACTCCGAGGACATCGTTCGAGCTAAGTATAGGGGGGTGTGTATATATTTCATATATACTTTAGCCATAACTCGTACTTTGTGTGAGTGTGTTAATAAATAAAAATGGCTAAAAACCACAAAAATTAAAAATTTTTCATGTACATAATCCTCTTTTATTTGCACATACATAGCTAGTGTACAAATTATTTTTGTAAAAATGATTTCAAAAAATCTTTTGTGTAAAGCTTGTGTAAATATTTTCTGTATCAAAATTATGTATATAGTACAAAATTTTTCCAAAATGTTTTGAAAATCAAAAGTTTGCAAAAATCTTGTGTAAATGTGTGTAAATACCTTTTTGCAAAACTTGCACTTCATGCATCATCATTCATGATTTCAAAACATTTTTCAAAAATTTTGCATGATTGTAAAATTTGTGTAAATATGCATCTTTTTGTACATATGTATATAGTTTTCCTTGGATGATAGTTGACATTTAAACTAGCCTGGAATTCAAATTGAGAAATGGAGCTTGATTAAGATCTTAATCCACCTAACTCTAAGAGGAACCTTATAGGGCTTAGGTTTAAGGCTTTTCAGGTCCATGGTGACTTAATTCTTTGAGTCCACTAGGCTATGATCACATGTCATCTCAATGAGCCTAAGTAGAGCACTTAACAACAACACATGACTCATATAGATTATGGCTTTACTTGGACAACCGCACTATGCACCGAGCTCTCTACGGATGAGGTGATGAGGAGGCAGTCTTCCTTGGCTTGGGGTAGCATATGAGGGTAGTACTTCTAGGCGGAACCTCTCTTCTTCATTTAGTGAAGGAAGTGCGTCTCAACTTGGTCTGGTCGCCATGAAGTCTAACGACGGGAGTTGTGGGTTGCAATAAAGCTTCAAAAGAGGGATAGTCTACTGGCTCAAGAGGAAAAACTCCTTGTATATATGCTGCACATGTACATGTTGTATAGATGCACTCGAAAAAAAAATGTGAAAAAGAAAAGAACTCCAAAAAAGTGGTGGGTCTGAGAGAAAATGATAATCCCACCGGAGTATGTATATAAGTGCAATAAGCAAAGCTTGGTTTCATGATCCACCTGTTGTAGCTTGCAGCAGGGAGACTTGGCTACACTGGTCAAGCTCCCAAGGGTACTTGGCTACACTGGCCTTGACCCATTCTCTTCTTCCCCCTCTTCTTGAGCCGGTTGTACTTGAACTTAGAAGGGAATACCCCGCTCCTCGAGGAAAGAGTGGCCAGATTGAGGTCATAGAGTTACCTTGTTGGGGAGGGTTGTCAAGTTGCCATTTCTGAGGTGGAGAGCTTAGACCACACTTTCACAGGACAAGAAAAGATTCATGGTCTTCAGGGTTTGTAGTTGATGACTTGTTCTGATCTGGAGCATTGAGGAGTCTTGGTTATAGAATAGTGGAACTTGGAGGCTGTTAGGTTTTAAGCTTAAGTCTAAATAAGGTTCCGACACATCAATAATCCAAAGATCTGATTAAGCTCCATACCTCAATTTAATGAAGGCAAGTTTAATAATCAACCTTGATCCATGTACATTCTCTTTTTCTTTTTCTTTTTCTTTCTTTTGCACTTCTTTTTCAAATAAGTGTTTGCTAAGGGACTAGCAAAGTATAGTATAGGGGGGTGATGAATACCCATTCATCACTCTTTATTCTTATATTTTAGCTACAAAAACCTATGCAAATGCATGTAGATATGTGTAAATAGGGTTAGTTAGCAAAAGCATGCATGTTTGTAAAATTAGATAATTAGCATGTTTTTGTGCAAAAATAAAAGAATAAAGATGAAAAAGAAAAAGAGGGAAATATTTAGAATAAATATTGAGCAACCTAACCCAAGGGAGGGCTCAGCATGGGCCTGACCGCATAAAAGCCAAGTAGAGGGAGATAGGGGCTCACTTATGTATATATTTGTAAATAAATAAATTAAATATTTTCCTCAACCAAAAATATGTTGTAAATATTTTGTGAATATTTGTACATATTTATAGCCTATTAAAAACAAAATAAAAAGTTAAAAATCAAAATCCTAAAAACAACCTTTCACCATGTACATAAACCCCTATCTCATATTTATTTCACCTTGTAAATAAATTTCTTTATTTCCAACACTTTTTGTAAATATTCCTTTTTATGTTTTGTAAATAAAATAAATAAAAAGAATTAAAACAAAAATCAAATAAAAATTACAAAATTAAAAATACAAAAACATCTTGTATGTATACCATGTATATATCATGTATATAACTAACTAATTAACCCATGTATATAAATAACAAAAATAAAATAAAAATAGCCTTTTATTCCTCATTTTATCCTATAAATAAATAAAATATAAAATAGGAATAAAAATGTATAAAAATAAATAATTAAAAATCAAAAATCAAAAATCAATATAGTGTATATATACCTATGTATAGCTACTATGTATATACTTTATTTTAATTTCCAAAAATTAATTAAAAATCACAAAAAAATAGAAAAAATTAAAACAAAAATATTTTGTGTTTTAAGTTTTTGAAAATTCGGCCATTTAAAGGCCCAAAAAAATAAAATAAAAATTCCAGCCTTGGCGGGCTCTGATTGGTCCACGGGGGACTGTTGACCCCCGGTCAACACCTCCCCCAGGACCACCAGAGCCGCGGATCTGCTTTTCGACCCGACTTCTCCCAATTACCCCCACCATATCCGATCGCCAACCCATCAAATCCCGGGTCCGGATCATTCCTTGTGCATCCGGCATGCTCGCCGGAGCCGCCCCCTCGGGATCCGCGCGCTCCCGAGCTCGCCCGATCCTCTTCTTCCCGGACCCCTAGCACTATAAAGTCCGAGCTCAGCCGCCTCCTCGTTCCATCTTTGGCTCCCCATTCTCTCTCCAGTGAGCTCCATCGCAACCAGCAAGGTGACAGCTTGCATCCACCGGTGTCGCAGCGAGGAGGAGGTGCTTGGACCATCGATCCGGCTGCCTTGCGCCGCCGTGCTCCGACGTCTGACCGGAGCTCGAGCCTCGGGCGTTGACGACCCTTGAGGCAAGGACCAGGAGCTAGCTAAGCTCCAGCCCAGTCTCCCGCATCATCCAGGTATCCATTTCGCTCCGCCATTTAGTGTAATTTCAGATTTCGCCCAAATCCACTCTCCGACGTGCTTCCCTGATTCCGGCCATCTCGCTTAATATCTCGATCATCGGAGCACCCCATCACCTTCGCCACTTCCTCACGCACGTTCTTCGCACTCCCACTCAACCCAGCTCGCCCCGGAGCTGGGGAGTCGAGCTCCACCACCTGTCGCTCGCCGGAGCTCCTTCGCCCCGCCGCACCGATCACCCCCACTTCGCTTCTTTGGGTCGAGGCATTTTGCCCTCGACCCGCGAAGCTGTTGGTTTGCTTTGCAGGTCCAAAGGGAGTCGTCTGAGACCCCCTTACATTCCAGCCAGCTCCTTCGCGCCGCCAGCCTCGCCGGAGCCCCTCCAGGGCTCGGTTGGGCCATCGGATAGCACCCACAGCTGCGGCATACCAAGGCGGACCTGCTCCGATCTTCAGAGGCAGCTGAGGAGGTCCCAAGCTCGTGCACGAGGCCGGCGAACCTCGCCGGCCACCTGTTCTTCGAGGAGCCTCCAGCACCGTCCGATAGCTCCTCCGCTCCAGTTTTTAATCCCAGCCGTCCGTTCATCGTGGAGCAGCTACCGTCGATCACCTGGAGGGGCTGATCAGGACCGTAGAGCAGAGAGAGGGAGCCACCTGAGACCTGACCCGTCCGATCCTCCACGTGGCTCCTTCTGGAGCGTCGATTCGGCCCGAGAGAAGAAGAGGAAGAGCGCCAACGCACCAGAGCCGACCGATCTTCCACGTGGCGCGCATCTGGCCGTCGACGAATAAAGGGGTAAATTACTTAGGGCCCCCTCTTAGTTTGTCGTTTTATTTCTAGTCCTGTAAATATTTTTAGAACTTTATTTACGTAGGGTAAATTGTATTGTGGACCCTGTGCTTAGTTTTAATTGCATGTATGCCCCTGTGTGTATGTGACCACGTGCTTCGTCACGTGTTTAGCTGGGCGTTTTACATCTTTTATCCTGTAGATCTGGGTTGTTCTGAAATGAATGTTAACTTTTTGGTAATTGCATTTATGCCCCTGTGAGTGTTGTTTATGCGCAGGTGCGGATTTTAGTGGGATTTTTGCATCCAAGCCCCTGGACTTTTGGTACGAGTTACCAAAAGGTCCAGAAACTTGGTTTTTATTACCAAAAGGCCCCTGAGTGCCCCAGCCACGCGCCACGCGCGTGACTTGCTGGGAATTTTTCACCAAGGCCCCCAGACTTCCGGGTATTTGCACATTCGTCCCTGTGCACAGTGCCCACTTGTTATTTTTGAATAAAATATCAAATCACCTCCAAATCCAATGAGATTTTGACACATGGCTCCTGCCATGGTGTAGGAATTTCAGTGATTTTTGAGGACATTTCTGATTTCGTTTAGTATTTTTAAAAATTCAAAAACCTACTTTTTAGCTACTGTCTAGGTTTGAAAATACCAAAAAAAATATAAAATCACCTCCAAAAATTCTAAAAAAAATTAGATACTGTTGTTTGCTTGCTGTTTGATTTTCTAGCCAAGTTTGGCTATTTTTCATCACTTAAAAACCTTAAAAATTGAAAAACCCCTAAAAACCCATAAAAATTATAATAATTAATTTAAAAATCCAAAAACAATAATTAGGGTGCCTAAATTTTCCTTATTCTTTCTAGATTACAGGAAAATTACCTCCAGGGCTTTTTAAGATCCTTAGATATTTTATTTTTGGGTCTTAAGCCTTGCTGGACAGTACCTTTCATTTTTAGCACTGTTTGATTTTTAGAAAATAATTTACCCGTTAGAAAATTATCAAAAATTAACCAAAAACACTTAAAAACTTAAAAAACACAAAAACAATTTTTCCTTAATTTTTGCATTATTTTTGGTGTGTTTAATAAATTGTTGAAGTTGCCTAGATTTTACTTTCTTTTATTTTCTTTATAATTTGAAAATCAAAAAAAATATAAAAATTCATAAAAACCTCTAAAAAACATTTTCTTTTATTTTTATTTCATTTTCACTACTTCGTAGGCCTACGGCCAATCCGTGCTCCTTGTGTTCGACCCTGGGAGCTATACCAGGTTAATATCATAGCTAGGACCGCTTGTTTTGCCTTGTTTGATTTTTGACTCATTTCGCGGTTCGATTTTTCTTGATACACACCGTCTCTGAGATCCGGGTCGCAACGACCCTTGTTTCATTACCTTCACCCGGGTCTTAGTGGGTTTTGGTGTTTATCAGAATGGCGCCGTTGCCGGGGAGCACGGCTTAGTAGTGTTTTAGTTTTGATTTTCGTTTTTGTTTTCGCGGTTTTTTCGCGGCTCTTCGGAGCTCGCGGCTTTTCGCGGTTTTTGTGTCGATTTTCTTTTTATTTTATTTTGTTTTATTTTGATTTTCTTTTCTTTTTATTTTTGTTTGATTTTGTGTGACTATTTTATTTCTCATTTTTGCACATATACCTTGCTTTTATTTTCATTTATTATTTGATTATTTTATTGGTCTGACCACTCTTCCTGTTTTCTTGCGAGGGCCCGAGGACCGCGGAGGCGACTCTCGAGGAGCCGGTGCAGCCGCGGCATTCGGAGGCGGCTTTTCTTTCTCTACGAAGCCGCAGGAGAGAGCGAGAGGAGAGAGTTGAGTGGAGTGAGGCAGTAGGCTAGAATTTTATTCATTTATTATTAATTGTAATAATACAGGACTCTGAGACTGTTTGGACTCTTTTAGACACTTGAGACCGTAGCGGGTCTGTTTCGCCGAGCACCGGCGTGCTCGGGGGACCCATTAGGACCCCTCGGTTTTTCGCGGCTTTTTACGCGGTTTTCTTTTTCTTTTCTTACTGTCATTTTCCGGATTTTTCGCGGTTTTTGCTCGAGCCCCTAGACATAGGATTTTTGTTGATTGTGACGTAAGATTTCTAAGGCCCAACACTTAATAGAATATCTGTTCCTATATAACGTAATTGGACCTTACTAAAATTCACTAAAAAAGTTAGTTTAATTGGATTTGAGACCACGAGCCGTTAGGAGTCACATACAGCGCTGGCAGGACCCGTTGTGGCGGGCACCGAGTGACTCCCAAGATCGGACTCCGGACTCGATTCGGTTAACTAACTAGTGTTCTTCACGATCAATAGAAGTTGCTTGTCTTAGGACTCGGCTTTTTACCGTTGCATCATATAGCTTAGTTTACTTTTCTGTCTTTATTTTATGCGCGGATCACTTTGCATGTAGAGTGCTGGCGGCAGGTACACATTTCTTACTCAGCATGCATCATTGATTTCACGTGCATCGGCTTTTTCGTCTTCTCCCCCCGTTTTTGGACTTAATAACCAGGAGAAACCGAAAAATTCGTTAGGCGTTTTGTTTGATTTGAAAAATACCTAAAAAAAGTGTAACCATAAAATTGGGACTGCTAAGACTATTGACCTTAAAACACGCTCACCCTAAAAATTTGTCTTGGGGAGAGCAACCCCCTCATTGTTTGGTTTGCTTGAGCGAGAGAGTGACCCGCACACTAGGATAGAGCCACGCCTGAACTTCCGTTAGACTACTAGTCTTAGAGTTAGTCGTTCTCCAGTGAGGATCTCTCCGGTACCCGGTAAAGCGGGCCGTGACATCCTTAACAGAGCAGGTTGATCGGGTAGCCGGTAAACGGTCCGCAACTTGTACTGGCTGGGAAAGATCTAGCTTTAGGATTGGGCCAGTCTCTTGGGAGCATCGGGTTCCCAACAGGTCACGTAATCGCTCTGATATCTTGAGTGTTCACCAAAATAAAATCGACAAGATAATTTGACCGAACTTTCATGGTCTTCAGCTCGCGTTGCGTTGGTGAACCGGGGGTTTGTTTTTCGATCATAGTTTTTCCAGATCTCATCCGCCCTACTCGCCAGATCGAGATGATGGGTAGACGATCTCTTAGGCAGCCTTTGGCTGCACCGCTTTCGGGCGCGTCTACCTCATCATCTAGGTTAGCTCGCGAGAGCTCAGACCCACTCTTCCGAGCCCGAGTATGACTCCACCCTGTTCCCCCTCGACCCCCTTTCTGATCTACCTGAGAGACCTGAGCCCGAGGAGAGACTTATTCATTTGACAGCACCTGAGTTGGGCTCCTTCGATTTGCAGACGTCGAGATGGCAGGCGCAGGCAGTTCTGACGATCACTCCCGTCCCGAGCACTTTGTACTGGACCAGGGAGCGATCAACTCCACCCTGATCGCACAGTTAGAGACAGTCCAGCAGCAGCTCCGCGATCAGGGAGCTTTTATGATAGAGATGAGGCGTGAGATGGAGAGGCTCAGAGCAGAGAGAGATGCACAGAGCGAGCCCGAGGACCCCGATGAGGCACAGGCACGAGCCGCAGCAGCAGCAGCAGCAGCCGCGGCCGCCGCCGCAGCGGCAGCAGCCGCAGGAGGAGCAGGACCACCTAGACCGATGCGGGAGTTGCACAACCCCGGATCTACCTTGATGCACCATTGGGTTGTGGTTCCAGCCATCGTGGGGGACTTCAAGTTCCCCCGAACACCTTGCAGATGCTCCCGCGGTTCCATGGACTAGCTACAGAGGAGCCCCATCTCCACCTCCAGGAGTTTCTCATGATTTGCAGTACTGTCCACGATAGGCATGTGGACCAGGATACCATACGGATGATTGCCTTCCCCTTTTCCCTAGCAGACAGAGCAGCCACCTGGCTGAAGCATCTGGGGAGGTTTGTGTACACCTGGGAGCAGCTCCGCACCGAGTACTTGAACAAGTACTATCCACTCGGGCGGACGAACCGGCAAGGGCCCTGATCAGCAACTTCTCCATGTTCCCCAACGAGCAGTTCCACGAGGCTTGGGAGAGGTTCAGAGAGCTCCTGGACAGATGCCCACACCATGATATCACGAAGCCGAACTTGGTTCAGAGTTTTTTCAGTGGGTTGTCACCAGAGCTACAGGGCTTGGTGAACGCTTCTTGTGGCGGGTCCTACTTCGCCAAGGACCATGACCAGTCTGGGCTATTTTTGAGGAGATGGCGGAGAACTACATGGTTATGTCCCAGACCCGCCTCTACACGCAGAAGACCCAGCCACATCAGCCAGGACCCGTGCAGTACCAGAGGATAGCACGGGTCGATGCAGGTCCTTCCAGTTCGTCTGCAGCAGCAGCAGCACAGGCAGAGTCATCAGCTGCAGACATGGGCATCATCAGCGAGAAGCTGGACCGCATGGAGCTGATCGAGAAGAAGCAGTGCCAGAGCATAGCACAGATGGATCAGATGGCACAGGTCTTGAGCGACCTGAAGACACAGCTCATGTGTCTCCAGGAGACACAGACGGCTTCTCAGCCCCGTCTTCAGTCGCGAGGCGACGCCGGCAGCAGCAGCAGCTCGTCCCAGCGCTCCAGCACCCCAGTGCAGCCTAGACAGGTTCACCTTGTACAGGCGGAGCCGTACCAGCAGCCGCAGTCCACCTACCAGTCCCCACCATCTCCAGAGATGCAGATGGTGGTCTACCAGCCGGATCAGCCGTTGGCGGTACTACCCCCAGCCCCCTTGGATGCAGAGCCGTTGATGGATGTCAACGGGATCTGGTACGACCGTCCCCAGCCTGGGATCCGACGAGATCATCCCGGATTCAGGTGGGGGAGCGGTGGTGCCCCGCCCCAGCAGCAGCCGTCAGCACAGGGAGGGCAGTACTCCCAGCCGAGAGACCATCACCAGCAGCCGCAGCAGCAGCACCCAGTCTACCAGCAGCAGTCGTCTTACGGTCCTCGTCCCTATCAGCAGGGACAGTCTTGGAGGCGTGAGCAGCAGGCTCACCCGGGATACCAGCACCAGCAGCAGCCTCTTTCCTACCCCTCTCACCCGCAGCAGTACCAGCAGCCTCACCCACAGCGAGGCTACCCGTCGGGCTCCCACGAGAGCCCTGCCTTGGATGATATCGCCCGCCTCCTCACGGATCAGCAGGCGACCTTTCGACGGGAGATGGATGAGTTCCGCCAGGAGATGCGGGACTTGGTGAGAGGGAAGGCCGCCATACCTGCACAGATAGAGCCGAATCCGAACAACCTCAAGCGGAAGTCTGAGCAGGTAGTACATACTGAGTTAGCCACTCCTAGCGATCCATTTGATGATACTTCTTCAGATCTGTTTGATGTTGATTTTGCCACGCTTAGGAGCGGTAGGACCCCAGCAGGCGGCGGCGTCTCAGCTGAGCTTCACCCCGAGGCGCCCCAGGAGGAGGAGGAGAGCGGTACTGAGGACGCTCCAGTCGATGACGGTGGTACTGAGGCCACCGAGGATGCTGATCCCACCGGCGGTACTGAGGCCGCCACTTCACCAGATTCAGGAGGTGGTACTGATGACACCCCAGCAGCAGCCGAGCCAGTTAGCGGTACTGATGCCGCGAGACGTCTTCCAGCAGCAGCAGCAGAGCAGCCCACTCGTGGTGGTACTGAGGCCACCGGTGTTTGTAGAGAGAGATCTGATGTTGTTTTTCCTCATGGTCATGTATCTCGGAACTCTGCTATGAATAAAGGAAAAGGTTTATTTTCTTCTGGTCCCACTGTGGTGCGTGATGTATGTGTGGATCCGGTCCTTGAACCGCTTAGACCTTTTCCTAGTCCTTCATCTGAGAAGGACCCAGTGATCCCCTTCCCTAGAGCCCTTCAGATGGGGAAGGGGAAGAAAAATGACCCAAAAAAGAGAGAGCTTGAGGAGTTCAGCCAGAGCATGATCGATCGCTTCCACATCCATCTGACCCTCCAGGAGGCTTTGCAGCACATCCCCCTTCTCCAGAGATCTTTGAGAGAGAGGACTACAGTCAGGAGGAGGAGGAGGAACCACACTTCAGAGATCCATGTGCTGACCAAAGCCACGTGCTTCGCGATCCAGAACCGACTGCCAGCCAAGAGGCCAGATTCAGGGGCCCCGTATGTCAGATGCCAGATTAGTGAGCAGTGGTTCGACCGTACTCTTCTAGATAGCGGATCGTCGATCAACCTTCTTCCGGCAGCCCTTCTCGACCGCTTCGAGTTGGGCACTCTTCGACAGAGCAGGACAGTCCTTCAGTTCGCTGATCGATCTGTCAAGAGGCCGAAGGGGTTGCTACGCGACGTTATCGTCACGATTCAGGGTCTGCAATTCCCCGTGGACTTCGTAGTGTTGGACATGGAGATCCCTGAGTCAGTGACCGATACCCCCATCATCCTTGGTCGTCCGTTCTTGGCCACAGCCAAGGCGGTGACTGATCATGATAGCGGGAAGGTGTACTTTCGCGTCCAGGGCGAGAGTATACAAATAGAGACGGTCGAGGACTACAGAGCCAGATCTAGATCCCGCTCAGATGCCAGCACCGACTCAGAGCAACTGACAGACGCAGAGCCAGACATCCACCAGGACTGTGATTTTGTGATCACAGATGACGAGGCAGCTTGGACAGACCTTGAGTCACAGACTACCCTCTCACTTTCAGATACAGCTGATGCAGGGATGACAGCAGAGGAGAGTCTGGAGAGCACAGACCTGGGTTCGGATACAGTCGCGGCAGCAGAGCCGGTTCTCGATCGCAGCACGGTGATTAGTGATGGTGGTGCTGAGGCCACCTTGTTTTCCGGTGGTACTGATGCCACCGATTCTGATACAGATCCCTCGGATTCAGAGTCTGATTGGGCCGATTGTTATGATCAGATGCCAGACCTGAGTCCACCCGAGCCTGCAGAGGAGGAGGTAGAGGCAGAGCAGAGCAGAGACAGTGCAGTTGAGCCGCCTTCTCCCGACCCAGTTTGCGAGAGTACACTTTCACTTTCCCAGGCAGATTTGGCAGACCTTGCAGCGTTCACTCAGTTTCTTCCACAGCTAGATTTGCCGGCACCCAGCATTCCAGAGCTGAAGCCGCTCCCTACTTCACTGAAGTATCGATTCCTTGCGGGCGATCCTGAGATGTACCCAGTCATCATCTCCGCTGAGTTGACTGGAGAGCAGGAATCCCGTTTGATGGGGGTTCTTGAAAAGAACCGCAAGGCGATCGGATGGAGCGTAGCAGATCTCCATGGGATTAGTCCATCAGTGTGCTCCCACCACATCTATCTCGAGGATGGGGCGAAGCCGTCGCGTGAGTTCCAGCGGCGTCTGAACCCCAACCTGAGAGAGGTTGTCATGAAGGAAATATCGAAGTGGTGGGGTGCAGGTTTTATTTATCCCATTTCCGACTCCAAGTGGGTCAGCCCCTTGCATGTGGTGCCCAAGAAGACGGGCATCACGACTGTGATCAGTGAGTCGGGGGAGGAGATTGCTACACGGGTACCCACCTCTTGGAGGGTTTGTGTTGACTACAGGAGACTCAACCAAGCCACCAAGAAGGACCATTTCCCCCTGCCTTTTATTGACCAGATCATTGAGAGACTGGCAGGGAAGAGCCATTATTGCTTCCTGGATGGGTACTCGGGCTACAACCAAGTGGCCATCGCTCCTGAGGATCAGGAGAAGACCACCTTTACCTGTCCCTTCGGCACATACGCTTTTCGACGCATGCCATTCGGGCTATGCAACGCCCCTGCGACTTTCCAGAGGTGCATGCTGTCGATCTTTTCGGACATGGTAGGGGAGTGCCTTGAGGTCTTCATGGATGATTTCTCGATCTACGGCGACGGATTTGATTCTTGTCTTGACTGCCTAGATCGAGTACTCCAGCGATGTATTGAGTATCACTTGGTGCTATCTTGGGAGAAGAGTCACTTCATGGTGACTCAAGGGACGGTGCTTGGCCACATCATCTCCAACAGGGGCATGGAGGTTGATCCGGCCAAGGTCGATGTCATTAGAAAACTCACACCGCCGTCCAATCTGAGGCAGTTACAGTCATTTCTGGGGCACGTTGGATTTTACAGGAGATTCATTCAGGATTTTAGCAGGATTGCCCGACCGTTGACTGACCTCTTGACGAAAGACACCGAGTTCCTTGTCGATGACAAGTGTCTTTCGTCGTTTGCTACTCTCCAGAGATGTGTGATTGAGGCTCCTGTCCTCCAGCCACCTGATTGGTCTCTCCCATTTGAGATCATGACGGACGCCTCCGATTTTGCCGTAGGGGCAGTGCTGGGACAGAGGAGGGATGGAGTGCCATTTGCGATACACTATGCTAGCCGCACATTGGATTCCGCCCAGCGGAATTATACGGTCACAGAGAAGGAGATGCTAGCAGTAGTGTTTGCCCTGGATAAGTTCAGATCGTATATCATTGGATCCCGAGTGACTTTGTACACAGATCACACCGCCATCAGGTACCTCATGGCAAAGAAGGATGCCAAGGCCAGACTGACTAGATGGATCCTTCTACTCCAGGAGTTCGACATTGAGATCAAGGATAAGCCTGGAGTCAAGAATGTGGTGGCGGATCACCTTTCCCGGTTAGAGCAGCCTGAGGAGTCAGAGCAGATTGATCCTATCCGAGATACCTTCCCAGATGAGGCGATCCTTGCTATCGCCTCACTCCCATGGTACGCCGATATTGTGAACTTTCTCGTTGCTGGGAAAGTCCCACAAGATTGGCCCAGGCAGAGGCTTGAGACCTTCCTCGCGAAGGCCAAGTCTTACCATTGGGAGGATCCCATCCTTTACCACGAAGGAGGGGATAGCGTCTGGCGTCGGTGTATTCCTCAGGAGGAACACCATAGCGTCCTCACTTACTGCCACAAGCTTGAGGCAGGAGGACATCATTCTGGGAGGAGAACGGCACAGAAAGTGCTCCAATCCGGCTTGTGGTGGCCTACCCTCTTCAAGGACTCAGATGAGTTCGTGAAGAGGTGTACTGACTGTCAGAGGATGGGCACTTGTGGACAGCGTGATATGATGCCGATGCAGCCCATTCACTTCTGTGAGGTTTTTGACGCATGGGGCATCGATTTCATGGGTCCATTCCCTAAGAGTCAGGGATTTGAGTACATTCTGTTGGCCGTAGATTATGTGAGTCGTTGGGTGGAGGCTATCCCCGCCCGAGCCGCTGATGCGAGGACAGTTTGCAGATTCTTGAGGAAGCATATCATCACGCGGTTCGGGGTTCCACGAGTTCTTATTTCTGATGGGGGATCTCACTTCATCAACGACCAGGTGAAGGCACTTGCTAGCGAGTTCGGCATAGATCATCGCGTTGCTACACCATACCATCCACAGACGAATGGTCTAGCCGAAGTGTCGAATAGGGAGATCAAGACTATTCTGCAGAAAGTCGTCCGCCCTGACCGAAAGGATTGGTCACAGCTATTGGACTCGGTCTTGTGGGCATATAGGACGTCTTTCAAGACACCTTTGGGCACATCTCCCTTTCGCCTCGTATATGGCAAGCCCTGTCACCTACCAGTTGAGCTGAGGCACAAGTCACTTTGGGCAGTTACAGACATTCTGATGGATCCAGATGGTATAGGAGACCAGAGGAGGGCAGAGCTAGCTGCCCTGGAGGAGCTTAGAGATTCAGCCTTCTCAAGCAGCCTACATTATAAGGAGAGAGTCAAGGAGTGGCATGATTCTCATATCAGCCACAAGCATTTTGAGATTGGACAGAGAGTATGGCTGTTTGATGCGAGGCTTAGATTATTTCCAGGGAAGCTACAGAGCAAATGGAAAGGACCTTATCTGGTTCGGAAGGTACACGACAACGGTAGCATCGACATATCCGAGTTGTCTTTTGAGAGCACCTTCCGAGTGAACGGCCAGCGGCTCAAGCCATTTCTAGATCATGAGCCGCGGGTCGTTGATATTGCCCCTATTCATTTTGCGTGAGATGTGGTCTTTGACTCACATCTAATGCATCTCACGCCTGAGCTTTACTGATCCTCCGCTGTACATAGATCCAGATGTCCATATCATCACATTCCTTAGTCCCACATCCCTTTCTTCATCTTATGATTACGCTATACTTAGGGTGTACTTTACCCTAAGTATAGGGGGGATGTGAGACATTTTGGGTATTTCTTTTGTTTCTGTTTACCCCTGTTTTGCTGCCTATACTTAGGGGCATTTCACCCTAAGTATAGGGGGGGTAGACCCGGTACATTCTCCACTCGGTTCTCCCTTAGTTTACAGCCTGCTATACTTAGGATTACTTGATCCTAAGTATAGGGGGGAGACCCGAGAACCTTTTGACTTTTCATTCTCCTTTTGTATAGCCTTCCTTTTCACTTCCCTATACATAGCACGAGTTATGTCTTCTTCATCGCTCTTGACTCCGAGGACATCGTTCGAGCTAAGTATAGGGGGGTGTGTATATATTTCATATATACTTTAGCCATAACTCGTACTTTGTGTGAGTGTGTTAATAAATAAAAATGGCTAAAAACCACAAAAATTAAAAATTTTTCATGTACATAATCCTCTTTTATTTGCACATACATAGCTAGTGTACAAATTATTTTTGTAAAAATGATTTCAAAAAATCTTTTGTGTAAAGCTTGTGTAAATATTTTCTGTATCAAAATTATGTATATAGTACAAAATTTTTCCAAAATGTTTTGAAAATCAAAAGTTTGCAAAAATCTTGTGTAAATGTGTGTAAATACCTTTTTGCAAAACTTGCACTTCATGCATCATCATTCATGATTTCAAAACATTTTTCAAAAATTTTGCATGATTGTAAAATTTGTGTAAATATGCATCTTTTTGTACATATGTATATAGTTTTCCTTGGATGATAGTTGACATTTAAACTAGCCTGGAATTCAAATTGAGAAATGGAGCTTGATTAAGATCTTAATCCACCTAACTCTAAGAGGAACCTTATAGGGCTTAGGTTTAAGGCTTTTCAGGTCCATGGTGACTTAATTCTTTGAGTCCACTAGGCTATGATCACATGTCATCTCAATGAGCCTAAGTAGAGCACTTAACAACAACACATGACTCATATAGATTATGGCTTTACTTGGACAACCGCACTATGCACCGAGCTCTCTACGGATGAGGTGATGAGGAGGCAGTCTTCCTTGGCTTGGGGTAGCATATGAGGGTAGTACTTCTAGGCGGAACCTCTCTTCTTCATTTAGTGAAGGAAGTGCGTCTCAACTTGGTCTGGTCGCCATGAAGTCTAACGACGGGAGTTGTGGGTTGCAATAAAGCTTCAAAAGAGGGATAGTCTACTGGCTCAAGAGGAAAAACTCCTTGTATATATGCTGCACATGTACATGTTGTATAGATGCACTCGAAAAAAAAAATGTGAAAAAGAAAAGAACTCCAAAAAAGTGGTGGGTCTGAGAGAAAATGATAATCCCACCGGAGTATGTATATAAGTGCAATAAGCAAAGCTTGGTTTCATGATCCACCTGTTGTAGCTTGCAGCAGGGAGACTTGGCTACACTGGTCAAGCTCCCAAGGGTACTTGGCTACACTGGCCTTGACCCATTCTCTTCTTCCCCTCTTCTTGAGCCGGTTGTACTTGAACTTAGAAGGGAATACCCCGCTCCTCGAGGAAAGAGTGGCCAGATTGAGGTCATAGAGTTACCTTGTTGGGGAGGGTTGTCAAGTTGCCATTTCTGAGGTGGAGAGCTTAGACCACACTTTCACAGGACAAGAAAAGATTCATGGTCTTCAGGGTTTGTAGTTGATGACTTGTTCTGATCTGGAGCATTGAGGAGTCTTGGTTATAGAATAGTGGAACTTGGAGGCTGTTAGGTTTTAAGCTTAAGTCTAAATAAGGTTCCGACACATCAATAATCCAAAGATCTGATTAAGCTCCATACCTCAATTTAATGAAGGCAAGTTTAATAATCAACCTTGATCCATGTACATTCTCTTTTTCTTTTTCTTTTTCTTTCTTTTGCACTTCTTTTTCAAATAAGTGTTTGCTAAGGGACTAGCAAAGTATAGTATAGGGGGGTGATGAATACCCATTCATCACTCTTTATTCTTATATTTTAGCTACAAAAACCTATGCAAATGCATGTAGATATGTGTAAATAGGGTTAGTTAGCAAAAGCATGCATGTTTGTAAAATTAGATAATTAGCATGTTTTTGTGCAAAAATAAAAGAATAAAGATGAAAAAGAAAAAGAGGGAAATATTTAGAATAAATATTGAGCAACCTAACCCAAGGGAGGGCTCAGCATGGGCCTGACCGCATAAAAGCCAAGTAGAGGGAGATAGGGGCTCACTTATGTATATATTTGTAAATAAATAAATTAAATATTTTCCTCAACCAAAAATATGTTGTAAATATTTTGTGAATATTTGTACATATTTATAGCCTATTAAATACAAAATAAAAAGTTAAAAATCAAAATCCTAAAAACAACCTTTCACCATGTACATAAACCCCTATCTCATATTTATTTCACCTTGTAAATAAATTTCTTTATTTCCAACACTTTTTGTAAATATTCCTTTTTATGTTTTGTAAATAAAATAAATAAAAAGAATTAAAACAAAAATCAAATAAAAATTACAAAATTAAAAATACAAAAACATCTTGTATGTATACCATGTATATATCATGTATATAACTAACTAATTAACCCATGTATATAAATAACAAAAATAAAATAAAAATAGCCTTTTATTCCTCATTTTATCCTATAAATAAATAAAATATAAAATAGGAATAAAAATGTATAAAAATAAATAATTAAAAATCAAAAATCAAAAATCAATATAGTGTATATATACCTATGTATAGCTACTATGTATATACTTTATTTTAATTTCCAAAAATTAATTAAAAATCACAAAAAAATAGAAAAAATTAAAACAAAAATATTTTGTGTTTTAAGTTTTTGAAAATTCGGCCATTTAAAGGCCCAAAAAAATAAAATAAAAATTCCAGCCTTGGCGGGCTCTGATTGGTCCACGGGGGACTGTTGACCCCCGGTCAACACCTCCCCCAGGACCACCAGAGCCGCGGATCTGCTTTTCGACCCGACTTCTCCCAATTACCCCCACCATATCCGATCGCCAACCCATCAAATCCCGGGTCCGGATCATTCCTTGTGCATCCGGCATGCTCGCCGGAGCCGCCCCCTCGGGATCCGCGCGCTCCCGAGCTCGCCCGATCCTCTTCTTCCCGGACCCCTAGCACTATAAAGTCCGAGCTCAGCCGCCTCCTCGTTCCATCTTTGGCTCCCCATTCTCTCTCCAGTGAGCTCCATCGCAACCAGCAAGGTGACAGCTTGCATCCACCGGTGTCGCAGCGAGGAGGAGGTGCTTGGACCATCGATCCGGCTGCCTTGCGCCGCCGTGCTCCGACGTCTGACCGGAGCTCGAGCCTCGGGCGTTGACGACCCTTGAGGCAAGGACCAGGAGCTAGCTAAGCTCCAGCCCAGTCTCCCGCATCATCCAGGTATCCATTTCGCTCCGCCATTTAGTGTAATTTCAGATTTCGCCCAAATCCACTCTCCGACGTGCTTCCCTGATTCTGGCCATCTCGCTTAATATCTCGATCATCGGAGCACCCCATCACCTTCGCCACTTCCTCACGCACGTTCTTCGCACTCCCACTCAACCCAGCTCGCCCCGGAGCTGGGAGTCGAGCTCCACCACCTGTCGCTCGCCGGAGCTCCTTCGCCCCGCCGCATCGATCACCCCCACTTCGCTTCTTTGGGTCGAGGCATTTTGCCCTCGACCCGCGAAGCTGTTGGTTTGCTTTGCAGGTCCAAAGGGAGTCGTCTGAGACCCCCTTACATTCCAGCCAGCTCCTTCGCGCCGCCAGCCTCGCCGGAGCCCCTCCAGGGCTCGGTTGGGCCATCGGATAGCACCCACAGCTGCGGCATACCAAGGCGGACCTGCTCCGATCTTCAGAGGCAGCTGAGGAGGTCCCAAGCTCGTGCACGAGGCCGGCGAACCTCGCCGGCCACCTGTTCTTCGAGGAGCCTCCAGCACCGTCCGATAGCTCCTCCGCTCCAGTTTTAATCCCAGCCGTCCGTTCATCGTGGAGCAGCTACCGTCGATCACCTGGAGGGGCTGATCAGGACCGTAGAGCAGAGAGAGGGAGCCACCTGAGACCTGACCCGTCCGATCCTCCACGTGGCTCCTTCTGGAGCGTCGATTCGGCCCGAGAGAAGAAGAGGAAGAGCGCCAACGCACCAGAGCCGACCGATCTTCCACGTGGCGCGCATCTGGTCGTCGACGAATAAAGGGGTAAATTACTTAGGGCCCCCTCTTAGTTTGTCGTTTATTTCTAGTCCTGTAAATATTTTTAGAACTTTATTTACGTAGGGTAAAATTGTAATGTGGACCCTGTGCTTAGTTTTAATTGCATGTATGCCCCTGTGTGTATGTGACCACGTGCTTCGTCACGTGTTTAGCTGGGCGTTTTACATCTTATATCCTGTAGATCTGGGTTGTTCTGAAATGAATGTTAACTTTTTGGTAATTGCATTTATGCCCCTGTGAGTGTTGTTTATGCGCAGGTGCGGATTTTAGTGGGATTTTTGCATCCAAGCCCCTGGACTTTTGGTACGAGTTACCAAAAGGTCCAGAAACTTGGTTTTTATTACCAAAAGGCCCCTGAGTGCCCCAGCCACGCGCCACGCGGGTGACTTGCTGGGAATTTTCACCAAGGCCCCCAGACTTCCGGGTATTTGCCACATTCGTCCCTGTGCACAGTGCCCACTTGTTATTTTTGAATAAAATATCAAATCACCTCCAAATCCAATGAGATTTTGACACATGGCTCCTGCCATGGTGTAGGAATTTCAGTGATTTTTGAGGGACATTTCTTATTTCGTTTAGTATTTTTAAAAATTCAAAACCTACTTTTTAGCTACTGTCTAGGTTTGAAAATACCAAAAAAATATATAAATCACCTCCAAAAATTCTAAAAAAATTAGATACTGTTGTTTGCTTGCTGTTTGATTTTCTAGCCAAGTTTGGCTATTTTTCATCACTTAAAAACCTTAAAAATTGAAAAACCCCTAAAAACCCATAAAAATTATAATAATTAATTTAAAAATCCAAAAACAATAATTAGGGTGCCTAAATTTTCCTTATTCTTTCTAGATTACAGGAAAATTACCTCCAGGGCTTTTTAAGATCCTTAGATATTTTATTTTTGGGTCTTAAGCCTTGCTGGACAGTACCTTTCATTTTTAGCACTGATTGATTTTTAGAAAATAATTTACCCGTTAGAAAATTATCAAAAATTAACCAAAAACACTTAAAAACTTAAAAAACACACAAAAACAATTTTTCCTTAATTTTTGCATTATTTTTGGTGTGTTTAATAAATTGTTGAAGTTGCCTAGATTTTACTTTCTTTTATTTTCTTTATAATTTGAAAATCAAAAAAAATATAAAAATTCATAAAAACCTCTAAAAAAACATTTTCTTTTATTTTTATTTCATTTTCACTACTTCGTAGGCCTACGGCCAATCCGTGCTCCTTGTGTTCGACCCTGGGAGCTATATCAGGTTAATATCATAGCTAGGACCGCTTGTTTTGCCTTGTTTGATTTTTGACTCATTTCGCGGTTCGATTTTTCTTGATACACACCGTCTCTGAGATCCGGGTCGCAACGACCCTTGTTTCATTACCTTCACCCGGGTCTTAGTGGGTTTTGGTGTTTATCAACTGCCAGAGGCTGATCCGGCTGGTATACCACCATCTGCATGTTTGGAGATGGTGGGGACTGTATGTGGGCTGCGGCTGCTGGTACGGCTCCGCCTGTACAAGGTGAACCTGTCTAGGCTGCACGAGGGTGCTGGAGCGCTGGGACGAGCTGCTGCTGCTGCCGGAGTCGCCTCGCGACTGAAGACGGGGCTGTGGAGCCGTCTGTGCCTCCTGAAGACACATGAGTTGTGTCTTCATGTCGCTCAGAACCTGTGCCATCTGTTCCATCTGAGTGATGCTCTGGCACTGCTTTTTCTCAATCAGCTCCATGCGGTCCAACTTCTCGCTGATGATACCCATGTCCGCAGCTGTCGACTCTGCCTGTGCTGCTGCGGCTACGGACGAATTGGATGGACCTGCATCTACCCGTGTTATCCGCTGGTACTGCACGGGTCCTGGCTGCTGTGGCTGGGGTCTCTGAGTATACAACCTGGTCTGGGACATCACCATGTAGTTTTCGGCCATCTCCTCGTAGATGGCCCAGACCTAGTCATGGTCCTTGGCAAAGTAGGACCCGCCGCAAGAAGCGTTCACCAGACCCTGAAGCTCTGGCGTCAACCCGCTGAAAAAGCTCTGAACTAGGTTCGGGCTTGGAGATGTCGTGGTGCGGGCATCGGTCTAGGAGCTCTCGAAACCTCTCCCCATGCCTCGTGAAACTGCTCATTGGGGAACATGGAGAAAGTTGCTGATCAGGGCCCTCGCTGCATTCATCCGCCCGAGTGGATAGTACTTGTTCAAGTACTCGGTGCGGAGCTGCTCCCAGGTGTAGACAAACCTCCCAAGATGCTTCAGCCAGGTGGCTGCTCTATCTGCCAGTGAAAACGGAAGGCTATCATCCGGATCGTGTCCTGGTCCACATGGCGATCGTGGACAGTGCTGCAGATCATAAGAAACTCCTGGAGGTGGAGGTGGGGCTCCTCAGTAGCAAGTCCGTGGAACCGGGGCAGTAACTGCAGGGTGTTCGGGGGGAACTTGAAGTCCCCCACGATCGCTGGCACTACTACCCAATGATGCATGAGTGTCGATCCGGGGTTGTGCAACTCCCGCATCGGTCGTGGTGGTCCTCCTGCCGCGGCGCCTCCCGCTGCGGCGGCGGCGGCTGCGGCTGCTGCTGCGACTGCTGCGGCTCGTGCCTCTGCATCAGGTATCTCCTCAGGCTCGCTCTGCTGGTCTCGCTCTGCTCTGAGCCTATCCAACTCTCGCCTCATCTCTATCATGAATGCCCCCTGATCGCGTAACTGCTGCTGGACTGTCTCAAGTGATGCGATCAGGGTGGAGTTGATCGCTCCCTGGTCTAGTACAAAATGCTCGGGCTGTCGGGAGTGATCATCTGAACTGCCGGCTCCGGCCATGACGTCTGCAAAACCAAACGAGCCCAACTCAGGTGCTGTCAAATCAATCAATCTCTCCTCGGGCTCGTATCTCTCAGGTCGGACAGAAGGGGGTCGAGGGGGAACAGGGCGGAATCGTACTCGGGCTCGAAGAGCTGGTCTCGGCTCTCGCGGGCCAACCTAGATGATGAGGTAGACGTGCCCGAAAGCGGTGCAGCCAGAGGCTGCCTAAGAGACCGTCTACCCATCATCTCGATCTGGCGAGTAGTGCTGATGAGATCTGGAGAAACTATGATCACAAACAAACCCCAGGTTCACCAACGCAACTCGAGCTGAAGACCGTAAAAGTTCGGTCAAGTTATCTTGTCAATTTTATTTGGTGAACATACAAAATATCAGAGCGCTTACGTGACCTGTTAGGATGTCCGATGCTAACCCAACCGACTGGCCCGCACGGAAAAGTAGGTAATCAGTCGGGACTAGCACCGGGGGGTTCTACCTAGGGTGCGGGTCACTCTCTCGCGCATCCAAACATACAATGAGGGGGTTGCTCTCCCCAAGACAAAATTTTTTGGGTGAGCGGATTTTAAGATCAATAGTATTAGCCAGTCCCAATTTTATGGTTTCTCTTTTTAGTCTTTTTCAAATAAAAACAAATGTCCTAACGAATTTTTCGGTTCTCCTGGTTATTAAGTCCAAAACAGGGGGGAGAAGACGAAAAAGCTGATGCGCGATAAATCAATGATGCGTGCTGAGTAAGAAATGCGTACCTGTCTCCAGCACTCTACATGCAATATGATCCGCGCATAAATGTAAAGACAGAAAGGAAACTACCTATATGATGCAACGAGAAAGCCGAGTCCTAGATGAGCAATTCTAGCAAAGAACCGTCTAACCGGTCACCGACCTCCAAGCCAAAGAGTCCGGTCTTGGCCCGTCCCTCCTCTGTCCGACAAATCGGGGGTAGGAGAAAGCGCTTTACAGGACGGGCTGCGGCACGTAGGCTACGAAGGCAAATGAGTCGGTTATTTTTATTAAATTATTTTTAGTAGGTCCAATTAACGGTCTATAGGAACAGATAATTAGTTAGGTGTGTTGATCCTACTAATTACGGCACAATCACCAGAAATTCCTAAGTCTAGGGGCTCGAGCAAAAACCGCGTAAACACCGGAAAAGGCAGAAAGAAAAGAAAATAAACCGCGAAAAACAGCTAAGGTCCTAAGGGTCCCCCGAGCACACCGGTGCTCGGCAAAACAGACCCGCTACGGCAGTCCACAAATGTCCAAGTCCAATGTCCCTGTATTATTACAATAATAATGGAATAAGAAATAAAAATCCTCGCCCACTCAACTCTCTCTCACTCTCTCCTACGGCTCCATACAGAAGGGAGCCGCCTCCGAATCCCGCGGTTGCGTCAGCTCCTCGAGAGCAGCCGCCTCGGTCCTCGGGCCCTCGCAAGAGAAAACAGAGTGGTCAGAACCAATAATCAAATAATAATAAGAGAGAATGAAAAAGAAGGGTATATGTACAAAAATACGAAATAAAATAAACACACAAAAGAAGACAAAAACAAAAATAAAAGAAAAATAAAACAAAATAAAACAAAAAGAAAATATAAACAAGAGCCGCGAAGAGCCACGAGCTCTGAAAGAGCCGCGAAAAGCCGCGAAAATAAAAACGAAAAGAAAAGAAAAACTACTAAGCCGTGCTCCCCGGCAACGGCGCCATTCTGATAACACAAAAATCCCGAATGACTAAGGCAATCAGGTATCTGAGACAGTCGTTGCGACCTCAATCACTCGGATGTGTGTATCAAGAAAAATCGAACCACTAAATAAAGATAAAATCAACGAAACACGAAGTAGCGGTCCTGCTATGTGATTAACCTGGTATAGCACCCAGGGTCGAACTCAAGGAGCACGGATTGGCCGAAGGCCTACGAAGTAGTAAAAACAAATAAAATAAAGAAATAAAATCTTTTTAGTGGTTTTTAATTATTTTTATATTTTTTGGATTTTTCAATGATTAAGAAAATAAGAAAAACAAATACAAGCACACTTCAACAATTTATTTGAAGCAACAAAAATCAACCAAAAATTAGAACAAAAATATTTTTATGTGTTTTTTATTTTTTTATGTTTTTGGTGAATTTTTGATAATTTTCTGATGTTTATTTTATTTCCTAAAAATCAAACACTGGCAAAAATAAAGGGTACTGTCCAGCCGAGCCAAAAAGCCCTAGGTAAAATATCTAAGGGCCTCAAAATGGCCTGGAGGTAATTTTCCTGTAAAATAGGTAAAACAAGGAAAATTTAGGTACCAAGTTTATTGTTTTTGGGTTTTTAATGTATTTACTAGAATTTTTATGGGCTTTTTGGTGTTTTTAAGTTTTTAAGGTTTTTAAGCAATGAAAAATAGCCAAAATTGGCTAGAAAATCAAGCAAACAAAATTAAACAGTGAACAATTTTTATGGAATTTTTAGGGGAGTTTTTATATTTTTTTGTGAATTTTCAAGCTAAACAGTAACAAAAATAAAGGTTTTTGAATTTTTAAAAATGGCAAACAAAATCAGAAATGTCCTTAAAAATCCGTGAAAATCCTACACCATAGCAGGAGCCATGTGTCAAATTCTCATTGGATTTGGAGGTGATTTGATATTTTATTCAAAAATACAAAGAGGGTACTGTGCACAGGGACTGAAATGCAAATACCCAAAGTTCTGGGGGTCCAGGTGCAATTAGCCCAGCAAAACACGCGCCACGCGCGTCCCGAGGGCTTATTGGTAACACGTACCAAAAGTCCAGGGGCTTAGTTGCAAATAACCCAAGAAATATCGCACATGTGTAAATCAATCACGCACAGGGGTATAAGTGCAAATATCTAAAAACATTCATTCATTTCATGACAACCAGAACTACAAGGGCTTTAATTGCAAATACACCAAAATAACACGTGACGAAGCACGTGGCTCACAACAGGCAGGGGTATTAGTGCAAATAAACTAAGCTCAAGGTCCTCTATGCAAATAAACCTAAAACTAAACAACGTACTTAAATATTTACAGGACTAAAGCTAAATAAAAATAAAAGCGGGGCCTAAGGGTAATTTACCCTTTATTAAGCTGGATCGTTGGATGCACGCCACGTGGCTGATCGGATGGCGTGGAGGCGAGGTGGCTGGCGATCCACCGGCTGAGGTCGATCCTCCAAAGATCGGGCGGTGGAAGCAGCTCCACTAATGGACGGTCAAGATGCAATCTGGAGCGGGCGGAGAAGATCGACGGTGACTGGAGGTCCTGGACGAACAGGCGGTCGGCGAACTTCGCCGGCCTCGTGAAGGCGCCTCCGGCCTCCTCTGCTACGCCTGAGTATCGGAGAAGCTCCGGCGTGAAGGTGCGCAGCTGCGGATGGCCTCCGATGCCCCAGCCGAGCTCGGGGGAGCTCCGACGAGGGTGGCGGAGGTGAAGCTCCTGGTCTGAATGTCGAGAGGCCTCAGATGGCCTCTGCTGACCTGCAAAATCATTCAGGAGATTCGCGGGTCGAGGGCAAAGTGCCTCGACCCAGTTAGGCGAAGTGGGGGTGGCTGGTGCGTCGGGCGACGGGCTCCGGCGAAGGTGGTGGACGGAGGAGCCCGGTTCCCAGCTCCTGTGCGAGCTGGGTTGCGTGAGCGGGTGGAGAACGTGCGGCGGAGGAAGGCGAACGTGAAGGTCGGGTCCGATGGTCGGATGGTGGTCGGAACCGGGGTGAATCAAAAAAGACGACGGCGAAGCGATTTGGGGGAAAACTGAAATTAGATGAAATAGCGGAGCTACGGGGTTACCTGGATGATCAGTGAGACTGGGAAGAGCAGGGGTGCTCCTGGTCGTCACCTCGAGGGTCGTCTCGGCCCGAGGCTCGAAGCTCGCTCAGGTGGCGGAGCTACGGCGGCAACGTCGCCGGATCAGTGGATTCCTTCTCCTCTCCTCGCTGCAACAGGTGGAATCGCTTGCTGTCACTCTCGCGGTCTCTCTGGAGCTCACAGGGAAGGAGGCGAATGACCAAAGATGGAAAGAGAAGGTGGCGGAGCTGCAGCTAAATACGATTAGGGTCCGAGAAGGAAGGGTCCAGGCAAGCTCAGGAGCGCGCGGATCCCGAGGGAGCGGCTCCGGCGAGGATGTCGGATGCAAGGGGAATGATTCGGACCCGAGGTTCAAGGGGATGGGTGTCGGGTTGAGCGGGTAATAATTGGAGAAATCGGGTCCGCTGCTCAGACCCGTGGGAAGTGGTCCTGGGGGGGCTAGTTGACCGGGCGGTCAACATCCCCAGGACCCAATGGGGTTCGGCCACGTGGCTGGATCTTGAGGTGACAAATAGGGGTAGCTAGGGGCTGAATCTGCAAAAACTCCAAACATGAAATATTTTTAATTTATTTTTTTCTATTTTTTTGGTGATTTTTAATTAATTTTTGGAAATAAAAATAGGCTATATACATAATATGTACTAGATATAGGTATATACAATATATATAGGGTTTTGATTTTTGATTTTTATATATTATTTTTATACAATTTTATCCTTATTTTATATTTTATTTATTTATAGAATAAAATAAGGAATAAAAGGGTGTTTTTATTTTATTTTTATTATTTATGTACATAGGTAAAATAAATAGATATGTATATCTATATACATGGTATATGTACACTGTATTTTTGTATTTTTTATTTTGTTTTGATTTTAATTGTTTTTTATTTTATTTATTTACAACATATAATATAGACTATTTACAAAAATTATAAAAATTACTTTTATATATTTACAAAGCTAAATAAATATATAGGTGTGGTTTATATACATGATGAAAGGAGGTATTTTTGATCTTTTTGATTTTTAACTTTTTATTTTGCTTTTATATATTTATAAATATATACAAGTATTTTCAAGCATATTTTTGGGTGAGGAAAATATAGTTTTATTTATTTACATAAATATATACAAAAGAGCCCCTATCTCCCTCTACTTTGGCTTTTATGCGGTCAGGCCCATGCTGAGCCTTCCCTTGGGTTAGGTTGCTCAATATTTATTCTAAATATTTCCCTCTTTTTCTTTTTAATCTTTATTCTTTTATTTTTGCACAAAAACATGCTAATTATAGGTTTTTACACAATGCATGCTTTTGGTAATTATTCCTATCTACACATATCTACATGCATTTGCAAAGGTTTTTGTAGCTAAAATATAAGAATAAAGAGTGATGAATGGGTATTCATCATTGGGCCTGTTAGACAGTGTTTAAAAAAAAGAGGAGGAAATGAAAGAAGCCCACGGTTGGGCTGGAAGGAAAAAAATAGAAAAGAGAAAAAAAAGGGAAAGAAAATAAAAAAAATGAATTTTCGAAGAAAAAAAGGCGCGTACATTTGAAAAAAAACCGTACGCATAGTAAAAAAAAGAAAGAAGAAGAAAGAAAGAAAGAGATGCGTACAAAGAAAAGCCGTACGAAATAAAAAAAAATTGTGGTTCAAAAATTTTTTTTTTTGAGAAAAGCTGAAAGAAATTTTTTTTATTATTATCGGCTAAGTGATGTTTTATTCATCTCCATGTTTATGTATTATCTTTTCTTCTCCCAACGTGGTCAAACAATATCATTCCGACCAGTATGGGAGAAAGGGGGAGTATATGTAGAGTCACAGGTCTTGTTCTAAGATTCAGATATCAGATTTTTCCAGACCGATCAGATGTTCAGACTCTACAAATTTCAGACTCGATGATGACGCATGCCAATCATTCTTGTTGGTCGGCCAGAGCTTTCATGTGAGCCATAGGGACTCCAGAGCAGAGGACTATTCCCTATGCCATTAAGGGCAAGGGTTTTCATGTGGTATCATAGGGACTCCACAGTAGAGTACCATTCTCTGAGCCAGATAGACACTCCAGCCCCGTTCGTCCTCCTCACATGCACGCCATGAGAAGCAACGTCCTCGACTGCAGCAGTTGTGCGCGTTGGGTTGATATTGTCTGTAGTGTCATGTATTGTGAGTTGAGTTTCTTTCTGTTTGTCCAAGCTGAGCATTGCATGCTCCAACTTGAGGGGGAGTGTTAGAGTATTTGGAGCTTGCATCACTTATGTAATAGGTGGGTAAATGGATCCCTCCAAGATCCATTTACCCCACCGCTGAGTTTAGTCCCATACCGCCTAGTGGTGGGACTTGGAGGCCCTGTGGAAGCTATATAAGGAGCCCCAGGCCTCCTGTAACAGTTGAGAAATTCCAATAGAATATCTGCCCCGTTGAGGGCTTCTCCCGTGGTTTCATCCCGCTCATCACGGAGTAGGGTTCCACGTAAAATCCCGCGTTCTTATTCTTTGATGTTTATCTTTTTCCATGTTTATGCTTCCGCTTCCGATTTTCTAACAATGTCATTCGAGTTTAGTGGTTTAACATAGCATCGTCAGTGTTTCCGCATTCTCAAAATCCGCACAAATTTTCATCAAATACCATACCAATACGCACTCCGCAAATAAGAGAAGTTTCTCTTATGATTTTGTCCATGATAAAAGGAATTCCATTGAAGGCCAAGTTACAACGACCTTTCCATATGGACCACCAGATGGTTGTTCTGATTACTCACCTTTTTTCAATCAATTGTCAATTCATCGTTTGAGATTGGAAGCATAATTATTTTGATAAATTGATCGTAATTCGAGTCAAGACCACATTTCCTGAAGATGTCACGTGTTTTTTCACATTCATTGAATAGGTGTGTGTAGCATTCGAGGTGTTTGTGACACAAGAGGCATCTATTGACAGAGCTAATGTTGAGTTTCCCAATGATGTCTTGGGTAAGTAACTTCTGGTGTGCCAATAACCAAATAAAGTAGGAGACTCGCGGGTCAAAATATTTTTTCCAAAATTTATCGTCTATCTTAGATCTAATTCCTCCATCCACCATCATTTCATATAACAGTTTGCAGCATCATGTGTTTCTTTTTACAAGTTTCTTTATATCTTCTACTTTTTATTGAGTCGACCAAGTCCTAAAGCCTCGATCTCTGAGTTAGGGTCATAAATAATTCGTTCCGAATTATTTAATCTTCTTTTCTAAACAGATTGTACACATATGCATGCATATGCATATGAAATTCCATATGAAAAATCTAAGATAATTATTCCTGTGATTTATGGTCCTGCCACTAATCGCTAATTCCTTGATGCTTGTGTTGGGTGATGGTCGATCCTTCCATTCTAGACGGGGATACCTATCATCTTGATTCCTCCATCTCTTCACATTGGCGACCCACAAAAACTTAGTGATGATGGAGGCTTGGTCTGGTAGGACTTGAACTCCACTTTTTCATTCTGAGCTCTCAGATCAGTGTGCAGTGGAGCTTCGGGACCTTATCGAGATCCTTTCTTACGTTGCGGGACCTGAGGGTGGCAGGGAACACTGGTGCTGGTGTGATGGTCGTTTCACGGAGAAGAAAGCCTACAAGAAGCTGCATACTATGCTTGTTTTCGACCTGAGTGTCGTCATGACTTCATTGAGATTTAACTGAGGGTTAAGGATCCCTTAGTTGGTATTGACACAACGAAGGAGCTTTCTCCTTACTTCTTTCTACGATTTCTTGTGAGAAAACAGTTTCAAATCAAATGCGGCAATCGAGAATGACCGCGACAAAGTTTATCTACGCACCGACACTGTAGGGCGTCATTTCTCAGCAAATTATAATAATAAAAGATTATTTTGTGATGAATAATATTCGTTGTTATATATTTAATCACGAAGAGCATGCCGAGGAATACACAAAGTATCAATTGGCATAGGCCAATTTTGTTGAAATGGGTCTAATGGCTCTAAATATGGTATCACGCCAAGGTGCCAATAATTCAAAACTTATATATTAGTAACACTTCTGTACATACACACCTCGATCTGTCTAACAAACTAAGATCGAACTCTATAGTACATATTAATTATTCATCTCAAGTAGCCATCTATTCTTATTCATCTCCGGTCGATCGACTCCTTTACGTACGTATGTACGTAGAATGCATGCATGCACGTCCATAGCAAAATAGCAATCCAAATCCTCATATACAAATCGACATATATATACGTATGACGCCTGTCCCTTAATCGTTGTGGAAGAGTTGCATGGACCAGAGGTCATCAACGCTCCAGAAGCCCTCTCCCATCACTGAATGGCTCTGATCGTCCATGAACGTGTCCATGTCCGTCGAGCCGGTGTACATCGGCGAGCACAGCTCCATGCCGCAGTCGTCCATGCCGCTCGCGAAGCTCGCGCTGGCTCCCTGCATCTGAATCGGGAACGTGTACTGGTTCACGTCGTCGGAGATCACCTCGTCGTTCTTGGTCTTCTTCTGGATCCTCGTCCTCCAGAAGTTCTTGATCTCGTTGTCGGTCCTCCCCGGCATCTGCTTCGCGATCTTCGACCACCTTGCAATCGGAACAAATCGATCTATGTTAGATGGATCGGGTTGTAGAGATCAAGCATGCATGGTACATGTATTTGCAGTTAGTAATCTCTGTAGGGTTAGAGAGATTAAATTTTTGTTGCATGAATTTATCTTTGTACAATTTGCATTCCAATACTTAATTCTTTTCTCATATCTACAGCTTATCCTTCTCTGGGGATCAAAACGCATATACTGGTACTATCAGGGTAAAGGGAAGGGAAGGAAAGAGGAAATTTTATGAGGTTTGGTTGCAACATAAATAAATAAATATAAAGAAATATGCAATACCAAACTTTCCATTTTTAGCAATTCTTTCACGAATTGGTTGGATTGCAGAATTAACAATATGTTTTTTCTATTTACATCTTATGCCTACCTTCTGCCAAACTTATATGAATAAAAAAACAAACTATAATAATTAAAAAATATTATCCAAATAGTTTCACGCACTTTATTCATTTCTCTCCTCTTCTTCACGTCCATTCCCCTTCCAATTCCGCCCACCGAACATACCCAAAAAGAAAGGACCTACTCTATAAATTACCCAAATATCTCGGAAAGCCCAAAAGAGAAAAGATGACGCGGGACAAAAATATCCAAATTGTTTAGATTTGATAGGAACCCCTCCAAATATCTCCATTCCTGGAAATATCTATATCACGTTCATATGTACATGCATCATTGTTCGACTAATTGCAGAGGTAATTAACCACAGATGATCAAACCCCCACCTGTTGCCCCATCTAGAGTGGAGCTCCACAATAAGCATCTGCTCCTCCGGCGTGATGTTCCCGCGCCGCACGTCCGGGCGGAGGTAGTTCAGCCACCGCAGGCGGCAGCTCTTCCCGGTGCGCTTGAGACCTATCGAAACAGAACACAATCAGAGGAGGGGGATGTGGTGTGGAAGGAAGATAGACTGCGACGGTCATCGCGGCGATCAAGCAAGTGAGTGCGTACCGGCGGAGCGAGCGAGGTCGTTCCAGACGCCCTGGCCGTGGTTGCCAATGTAGTTGATGAGGATGAGATCCTCCTCCATGGTCCATGGGCCCTTCCTCACCTCCGGGTCGCTGCAGGGCTTCTTCTCCATTGGGGGGGTGGGGGGTAGAGTTTGGCGCGTGGGTGTGTGGAGGAGAATGGTTGGGGTTGGTGCATGGATTTATAGAAGGGGAGTGGGACTTTTGGATTAGTGACGATTAATTTTTAGGGCCAAGTGATTGGGGTGTGACCAACTGTGGAGTGTATGTGGAGGAGAACGCTTGAGGTTGGTGCATGGGCTTATGGAACGGAGGGTGCTTAATTAAAACCTAGATTAAGCTCTAACTGGTTCAGGACTTGTATGTTTTGGAGCTGTCAAGGCTAAGCAATTAGAGTGCGTTGTCTTCTGAGTTCGCTTTATATGGATTTTTGCACTTGTGTCCTTCTGAGTTTCTCTGATAGAATTTATGCTCCCAACTCTTTTGCAACTGCACTCGTGTTCTTGTGCTCATGCAGCAGGAATAGGGATGCAAACGGACGGATACAGATACGGATATAGGTATTACCATATCCTTATCCGTTTCAAAATATGGATACGGATATGGATACGTATATCATACGGACATCAAAGATTGAATACCGTATCCTTAAATACGGATACAGATTCGGAATCGGATAAGCATGATTCGGATACAGATATTTAAGAAACGGATACGGATTATCCTATAAATATTAAGTGCCTCATCATACTTTTAATTAGAAATGATATCTTTACGAACTTGTGATTGATGGACGACTAAGCCTAAATTCAATAAACTTACAATGTTACATAATAAATAAGAAAATAAATTAAAATATTGAATGAAATAAATTGAAGAGCATATAATAAAATTGTATGATGATGTACCTCTGTTTTCCTTCATTTGAAATGTTTTCAAAATATAGGTAATACTATAACATTGTAACCAACTAATAAGATAAAGATGATATGGTATATTTCATGAAATAACATTATGATAAATTATAAAAGTTTATTACTTTTTTTCGACATTTCATGATGAGGTACAATTTCGTGTCAGAGCTACATTGAGGCATGCAAAACATTTGTGAAGCTGAAATATTACTGAAAATATGGATAATACGGATATCCGTATCCGTATCCGCGAAAAATATATACATCCATATCCGTATCCGTGTCCGTATCCGTATTCGGAAAAAAATTCTATAATGATATCCGTATCCGTATCCGCAAAAAATTTAAAACTAGTATCCGTATCCGTATCCGTATCCGCTAAAATCCGAAAATGTATATCCGTATCCGCTTAAAAACAGATACGGTAGCGGACGGATGCGGATATATCCATATCCGGTTGCATCCCTAAGCAGGAATCATAATCTGGCTATTCCGAAAGTTATTTGAGTGCAAGAATAAGGGGTACGGGTATCATTGCAAAAAAAACTTACTGACAAAGTTCCTACTGTAAAAACTTATGAGGGTCTAGACGTAAATATTCTTTCTTAATAGGACACCAACCGTCTCCATAGAGCTCAAGAGGGACTGAATCCTCTGCTCTGGGCCGAAATGCAGCAGACTCTGTTGTGGCTGTAGGAATCGTTCAATTTTGATCGAGCGGTTCGCACGATTTTGTATTTTTTGTGGGCTTGTATCGTGCAAAATCATGTGAACCGCTCGATCTTGATTGAGCGGTCCAACAGTTACAGCAGACGCAACACCACAACAGAGGATCCTCTCTAAGCTCAAGAATGCTAATGCTGCTAGAGGAAAGGACCCTTTGTTGTAATATTGGATATTACAATTGGATTTGAAAATCAAACCTTGTGGATTATATCTTCTATAAATGTTCCATATAACTTTCAAATTTTGTTAAAATCTGATGTGATTTGCCATTTTATCCTAATGATTAAAAATTGGGCTATTTTTTAAATTAGATTTAAGTTGCATAAATGTTACCGGATCTTTGACTATTAAGATAAAATAACAAATGACCTCGGATTTGAACGAAATTTTGAGGATGTTGAATAACAGTAGAATATATAATCCATAAAATTCGATTTCCAAAATCCAAATAGTAAAAAAGTAAATGTGGATTGCAACATCTCTTCTATAATATCCGTTACAACAGAGGATCCTTTCCTTGCTGCTAGGGGGCAACCCCATTTATTAGAGAACTATAGTGATGAAAATGCATGGTGATTTTTTTTATTTTTTTCAAATACCATCATGTATTTTCATCACTATATCCCTCTAGTATGTCATTCCAATTTCGTGAGAAATATAGACTCTTATGCCTTCTATCTAGAACATGTCGATTAAAGCAATTCTCAAACCATAAAAATTACCTTTTCTATATGGAAAACATAAGAGTTTCTGCTTCTGACGAAATTGGAATGACATATTAGAGCGACATAGTGATGAAAATACATGACAGTATTTTGAAAAAAATTAAAAAAAATCATCGGAAAATAAGGTGGTGGTAGCCTCATTTTTCCCACATATATATAGGGACTGGGCATGTTGCACCAGGGGGTGTAGCCAACTTGCTGCACCCGATCATTTTTTTCATTGGTTTTTTTGTGTTTTTGAAATGAAACCTTGAAGGATTGAAATCACCATATATCACTATGATCTCATGCCAAATTCAACTAAAATCGACACTTCTATTAACTCCATCAAGATTGTCACATTTTAACGGTCTTAGAATTGTTGAATTTGACCCTATCTAGAAGGGCATGCTAGGAATGTTTGTTTTGCATGAAATTTGAAACACATGTTCCGCTAAATAATATAAGTAAATCCTCATAGGTTTCCTTGAAAAAGATTCAACAACCAATAAGAAAAATGATCGGGTGTAGCTAGTTGGTTCCACCCTCGTTGTAGCTTCCCTTTTCATATATATATATATATATATATGGTGAAACAGGGATGCCCCTAAGGGGTAGCTAACTTAGCTCCTCATGCCCCATTTTCTCTATTTTTTTTGAAAAATAAAATCATATAAATTCATTCTTATATATGTATATTATGTCATTCAAGTTTCGTGAGAAACATAGACTCCTACGGCTTCCATACAGACATGGTCGATTTAAAAAATCCTGCGACCGTTAAAAAATGATTGTCTAGATGGAGGTTGTAGGAGTCTCTGTTTCTCACGAAACTTGAATGGCATAATATAGGGTATAGTGATGAATTTTCAACATTTTATTTTTCAAAAAAAATTAAAAAAAAACGAAAAATAGGATGGGGGAGCTAAGTTAGTTACCCTAGGGGGCAGCCCCATCTTGATATTCATGCGATATTAATTTGTAGTTAGATATATAACAAAATAAAATGCAGGTATATGAAAAATGCCTAATTGACATTAGTTTTTCTTTTCTCAGAAAAGGCATCATCACCTCATATAAAGTTCTTCCTGTATATAGGCGACACTTGAATAAGGTGGTTGCAGGGATGGCAGCAGGTCTGGTTTGGGATGAGAATCAATATTCCCAAACTTATATCCATTTATAAAAGCACTATTCATTCCTGTCTATCTATTAAATGGATAATTTCTAGCGGGTACCCATATACCCAGAGGTACCCGTGTACCCAATGGGTACCCGCATATTCAACATAATAAAATTTTAAGCTCTTCATAAATGTACTTAAGATTTTCACACGTAGATTAAACATAGGGAGATTATGTAATATGGTGGTTTACAAAGATATACAATATGTAGGAAATATTAAAGATATATGTATGTATGTATGTAACGTATTTAACTCTTTGGGTGGATAATTTTTTTATTGAAGATATAAAAAGATAGCCAAATATAAATAAATATATGGAAATGAGAAAATTGAGTCATATTTTTATATGTGTAGATCGGTACATATCAGATATTAAGTGGATCTGATGAGTTTGACTAAAATATAACATATATATATATATATTCAGGTTTAGGGCGGGTTCGGATTTGGGTACCCACAAGGCACAGTCCCAAACTCATACCCATACGCGTGTTGGTAGTAAATTCAAAATCCAAACCCATCCAAAAATAAATGGGACGAGTTTCGGATCATTAAATAGGACGGGTTCGGGTCAGGCACCCAATGAGTATACCCAGATTGACATCCCTAGATAATTGTCTTTATAAAATAATTATTATGGATAATTAGTGTAGGATGAGTAGAATGGGGTTTTACATACCAATAACTTGAAAGCCTATTTCATTGCAAGTAGCTCTAAATTTTAATTGTTAAGGCCAAATTACTTGCTTTCTTTTGGAACCCCTAAATTTCCTGTTATTTTAATTAATTAAGATTTACTCAACATTTGTTGATGTTCTTTTCTCCCTATTCCATGGATTGCAGGCAAAATACATGCACCGTTGTATTGGGAGAGTTGAATATCAGTTTCTGAAGCAAAACATATCATGTATGTATGTTATAATTTTGATTCAAGGATATTATAAATGCTTTTATTTCTCTTTTGATACAATTGGGATGCATGTATATAATACAATTCTGTTATTACATGTTAACTGCTATGGAAGTTTATGCAATATAATTGTGACATACTGTAGTTATGTGGTTTGTTGGTTAATTTGTGAATGTCGTTCGTAAAAAAAGAGAAAAATTTTCCCTAATTTCTAGTTCCTTAATGCGATCCCTAGCGAACATGATACTACAAATGATGTGTAAACGGGTTTCCCAGATCCGCGGGAGCGGGCCTCATAGTTTGGTATCAGAGCAGTGGTACCCTGCTACATACACTCGTAGTATTATAGTTCCGATCGCATTAATTCTCGGATATCGACAGTCCTCTGACTTGTCGCGAGTCCGAAAGGGAATATGACATTCAAATTCAATGATCACAGATGTCATCAATTGCAACTAAATTCCATATTGCATCCCAAGAAAAAAAAGCATAGTTAGAAATATCCATGAACATTAAGTATTTAATGATATCGGTTCTTACATAGAACCATGGCGTCCTGAACAAACCTTTCTATGTTTTAATTAATTCTGAAGCGATACACGAACTCCGAGTTTCTAGCTTCAGTAGGTAGAGTTGCATATACCCTAGATCATCATTGTCACATCCGTAGGTCGGGTGACCAGCTTTTTATTATAAGGCTGATAGTCAGAAGGTTACCAATGTTGATTGGTGGTCATGAGATGATCACAGACTGTTTGCTGCTACAGCTCAACAAGTTTGACCTAACTTTTGGTATGGATTGAATGCCAGATCATCATGCCATGAGTAATTATTTCATAAAGACGATTGTTTTCAGGATTCCGGACATATCCGAGATTACCTATAAGGGTACATTACATGACTCCAAAATGGAGTATATCTCAGTGTTGAAAGCTCGAAGACTTGTTGATGAGGAATGTGATTCATATCTAGCAATTTTCCGAGAGACGTTTGAGGGAGAGCGATGGCTCGAGACATCAGAATAGTGTCAGATTACCCTGATGTGTTTTCAAATGATTTGCCAGATTTACTGTCTGAGAGAGATTGAGTTCGAGATCACATTACTACCAGATAGACCACCAGTCTCGATGGCTCCGTATCTCATGTCACTCGCTGAGTTAAGAAAGATGAAGATGCAGTTGCGTGAGTCACTTGACTTAGGTTTCATAAGACCGAACACTTCACCTTTCCTCAGAAAGAAGGAAGGATCGGTGAAATTATGCATTGATTACATACAACTGAACGAGAAATAGTGGAGAACTATTATCCTCTGCCAAACATCTATTATTCGTTCGATCAACTACATGGATCTTCGATGTTTTCAAAGATAGATCTCCAATCTGGCTACCATTCAATGTTAAAGATATAATGATGAATACTATCCGTTGGCAAATCATCTTTTGTACTTATAATTAACAATGAATATCATATTTGTTATTAAAGATTCACACAACAACTATTTTTCCATTGATTTATTCGTTAAAATTTATAATACTCACTGCTAAATTTATCAATAATTAAAAGGAAAGTAAGCAATAAATAATATTCATTGTTATATATTTAATTACATAAGATATTGCAACCGATATTAAATTGTATGTTGCCTTAAATCAATTTTGTTGTAGCGCTATGTTACAGAATGTAATCCATAATTTACAATATTTTTACTTGTTTTACTAAAATGATGCTGGCTTTTAGATATGTATAACATAAATTGGGATGTTATCAAAATTTTAGTATTTATTCCTAGAACATGTGCAATCAAGTTCAAGCAGATCGAACCCACTTAGCTGAGTCAAAAGCTAGTTAGTTGGGTGTCATGCAAGTCCAACTAAAGTCATAAATGTTAATATCCCAAATAACCAAAAGATTAAATATATTCTAAATTAAAGAGTTGTTAAAAGTAATAATGATTTAAGGTTTAAAATTAGCTAGTAGAGATTAGTGAAATACTAAGAGTTTAGACTAGGTGGATTAAGTGGGCTAAACAGGGCAGGGATGGGGTAGAAGCATGAATTTTATCAAGGATGAGACAAGTATTATATGCATCTATTATGTACAGTCAGCAATGAAAGAATATATCGTACTTGATATTTTTCAAATAGAGTTAATATCTTCAAATGAATTTTTTAAATTTTGATAAACTTATATTTTTTAGTGTTATTTCAATCTAAGAATAAGGTTGGTTTTTTAAATAGATTATTATTTTAATGGTGATTTTTATAATATTTTTAGATAAAAAAGATTCGTAGTTAAAAGAAAACATAAAATTTACTATACTTACCAAGATAATTAAAAATAATAGGAAAGATAAATGAGCTCGTATCTCATTTTAGATCAAATTATACTTATAATTTTAATATTTTAAAACTTAGGGAAATTATTTTTTTAGAGAATGAAATGATGTGAGCAGACGTTTTGAACCATGGTTCATAAATCACATATTCACTCCTTTAAGTACACAATTGAGTTAACAGTTTAAATTTTATATTTATAATTCAAGCAAGGGAAATATAAAAAAATTAATTATTATGCAAGTGAAATGTAATATATCGAAGGGGGTCATAGCCCCCTAAGATATATACTAGCTCTGCCCTTGAATAGAGGGAAAACATTAAGGATAACCCCCCAAAAAGGGTTATTTTTTGTGTGTTTTGGTGTTTAGGTGGAGGGTTTGTTGTTGAGGGAGTTTGTTGTGATGCAATTTTATTGAAGTTTAGAAAAATGATTAGATATTGAGTATTTTGTAATTTTTATATGACAAGATGGTATACATTAAAATTTAATTGAAATGAAAGAAAGAGAAATGAACCACTGGATGTATGAAATGAGAGGGGAGGGGGGGGTCGTCACGTGGACCCACAAGAAAGGGAATAAAGTTTGGCATGTGGACCTCACGAGGTAGAGAGGGAGGTTTGGTGAAACATGAAGGTTTTGTGAGAAAACACGAATTCCCTCGGATTTTACCTGAGAGGAATGTCCCTGGAGGATGGCGTTATGAATTATAAAAGCCATTGGGAGCTTCCTCCAAGGTTGAAAACTAGGACTAATCTTCTCCTTTCCTAGTTTTTGTGCTTAAAAATTCATTTCTTAACTTGATATGATCATTAATCATGATTTGGGTTGATGGATGTAGGTGTTTGAGTGAGTTCTTGACAGCGTCATTCCTGACATTTCATGGTCCCTAGATAAAAGAAAGAAATGGATCCTTATAAAAAAATTGATAGAAATCCCATTGGGAACTGTTGCTTGCATGCGAGGTAAAGACATGCAAAATACAGACTTTCAATCCAAGGGGTGTTTATAATGCATGCGTATAAAATAGGGGAGGGTGTGCATATGGATGCGAAAATATGAGTGCATGATTATTGAATGTTATATGGGATTAATATTAGAAGTTAGTGTATATATCTAATCCATGAATTTTTGTAAAGGAGAGTCCAAATAATGGGCCCCTAAAGTTGATGAGCTCTTGATAATTGCACCCCAAAGCTACCCTCAGTCACGACCTTGGTTCTTGAACGAGAAAAAGCTCAACAACTCAAGAGGTTAAACTCAGTAAGATAGATTGTACCATCTCGAGCCTTTACCATAAGGATTACTTTTTTGTCTTTTGTATTAAGAGTGTATTATACTTTTTTAAGTTATTTATATTTGAGTTTGTATCTTAAACATGCCAATCTTTTTATTCAAGATATGTTCCTTATTGGGTGAACTATGTTTTGATGATCAACTTCTTTAATTTGTTCATTTAATTTCATTTATCGAAAAACTTTGTTTATTTGATCAATTGCAAAGTTTTGTAATTTCTGAAGATTTTTTTAATTTATCATTCAATTTTAGGTATTGTATAAGTACCAATAAGACAGTGTACCGGTACATTTTTTATTTTATCAGGATATTCTATTTATCATTTAATATATTCTCCATGGTATAATCTATCGAAATACATTATTGTATATACTAATATGGACCTTTTAGCACAAGAACATGTATTTTTTACATAGAGCCTAGAGCTCCAACGGGATTTTTTGAGCTATGATAAATCAAATCAGATGAAATAAAAGATAACCTTAGACTACTATTTACACTAGGAATTAAAAAGACAAGATAAAGAGCAGCTCACTGATGAGCGGCCTAGCGACTCGGGTTAAGTAGCAAATTAAATAATGGTCGTTGTGACCCAAATCATACGGCCCAGTCAATGAGAAAATAAAACAACTCAAGAAAATCAAGAAGTCAAATGTAAGCGGTCTGCTATTTTATTTACCTAGTATAGCTACCATGATCGAATACAAGGAGCACGATTGAAAAACTAAATAGTCAAGTTTCGAAAATAAATATTTTTTGTGGTTTTTAATTTTTTAATTTTTAATTTTTAATAACACCAAAAAGGAGCACGAAAATAAAAGAAAACAACACAACACTCCTTTTGAATTTTTCAAAACATTAAAAAATATTCAGAAAAATAAAGTAAAAATATTTTTGAGTTTTAAGGGTTTTGACATATTTTTGGTAATTTTTAGAGGTTTTTCAAATGTTTTTGTAAATTTTTAAAAATCAAAGTGCTAGAAATGTAAAATATTGCACAGCCAGGACCAAATTGCAAATTAAAAATATAAAGTGCCCTAAGTCCTAGATGATAATTTTATGATAAAGTAGAAATAAAAAGCTAAAAGAGGAACTGAAAACACGATTTTTATATTTTTTTTTTAATTTTATATGATTTTATAAGTTTTTGGTTGTTTTGTGATTTTTAGGGTTTTTATAAAGATTTTTCAAACAAAATTACTACAGGAGATAAAAAACCGTAAAAGACGAACACATGAATTTTTGTGGGATTTTGAAAATATTTTTCGAATTTTTATGATTTTTGCAAGGCATACATGGCTCTTTTTGGTGGTTTTGAATTTTCAAAAATATAAATGTAAGTAAATCAACTCACAAAATTATAATAAAAGCTAAACACTAGAAGGAGCTAACTGTATTTTTTAGGAAATTTTTAAAATTAATTTAATAATTATTAATTCCAATAAAACATAAGGAGTAAAACACAGTTCACAGGGACCTAAACGCAAATATTTTAACTTCCTGGACCAAAAAATAACATACTATAAAAGCACATCGGTCAAATCTGCAAAAAGTCCAAGACAAGCATGCATCACACGTGATCCAGGCTCATAGAGGCATATATGCAAATTTTAAAACATAACATTCATCTCAGAACAACTAGAAAGCTCAGGAAAAAAGTTGCAATTAACCCTGACAAACACGTAGGGACACACATGACTCCAACTCGACAAGGCTAAAATGCAAATACTAAAAGCACAGTGTCCAGACTGCAAATATTTTTAACTACATAATTTATTTAAAGGACTAAAGCTAAATATTGAAACGAGCAAGGCAGAAAATAAAATATACCCAAAAGGGGGCATGTGACGCACATGGGAGGGGGCACTGACGTATGGCTATGTTCTATGCACAGGAGGATCTGACGTTCTGAGGAGAATGTCGCGGATGTGCGTGTCAGATGCGCCAGGGCTATGATCCAACGACTCAAAGGCTGCAACTATCGGGCGGCTCTGATGTGATCTGGCAGAGGCATGCTCATCCGATGGTGGAAGGGAGGTTTGCAAGAACATAAACCAGGCAGACTTCAACCGAGCGAGGGAAGAGATCCGCTGCTTCGATGAGGTCACCAAGTGGTCCGGCAATGTCGTGGAAGTGGTGCGCGTCCGGTGGAGGGCTCCGATGCGGGAGACAACAATTGGATGTGTGTGGTGGTGAAGCTCCTCCTGGAGCTGCTCCGCTCAAGCAGCTGAAGGTCCAAAGGGTGCTCCTCGCATGTGATATTACAAGCAGAGGGTAGAGGGACTAAGGGAGACACTCCGATCCAAGTTATTGCATAAGGGGATAAGATAAGTGGCGGGGGGTGATGCTCGACCTTCGGCGAAGGAGGTCTGGCCCTTAATCTCGCTATGATGGGCGCGCCTAAGGGTGATCCGGTTGCGTGGGAAGATGTGGGATGAGTCGAGGTGCAAATCCGTGCGGAGAGGTGGCTGCGACGAGGCTCTAGACCCAGTTGTCGAAGCTAATGAATGGAGGCAGCGACAAATTGGAACTATGGATCGAACAGGAAAATGCAGGGGTAAAGAAGCTACTTGAAGCTACGAGCGGAAGCACAAACTCCATGCGAAGATGGATGGATAGGTCTTGGCCTCAACCAAGCTGCGGCTGGTTGGGAGGCTACTCGCGGTGGACCTCTGGCCACAGAACGAGCTACGAGCCTCTAGGCGTCTCCGAGGGATCCTAAGCGATGCTCCAAGTGGTTGTCACTCCACTGAAGGTGTCTAGGGTCTTGGGTGGCACGAGGGACTAGCTACGAGGCCATGGAGGCAGAAGAAAATGTTATATAAGATGCCCAGGGGTCCAGAATGATCGTAAGGAGGCACGCATCCCTAAGAAGATCCGATCTTTCCTAGGGATCTGCGAAGGTCATGAATCCTAGGAGAAGAATCGGGCGAGGAATTGGGGGGAAAGGAGGTCGGAATCGGGTGCAATAAATCGGAGAAGAAGCTCCGGCGAGAGGATGTCGACCCGACCCGGCTAGGAAGGGGACGTTGACCGAGGTCAACGATCCAGGTGGGGCAATGAGAATTCAGAATGTACAAAATAAAGAGAAATTCAATAAAAAATAGTAAATGATTTTAAATTAGAAAGTATATAAAATAAAAATGTTTATTATTTTGTAACCTATTTTTTGTGACTTTTAATTATTTTTAGGAAAAATAAAATAAGCTATATACAATATATAGTATTATATACAATTATATTATACCTATGTATTATGTACAAGTATTTTTATTTTATTATTTTTATAAAAAATCTTTTTATTTTATATTTTATTTATTTACACAATAATTTAAAAAATACCAAATGATTTTTATTGGATTTTTGTAAATTATTTAAAGGTGTAAATTTGATAGGTATTATACTATATAAATGTGTATTTTGTACAAGGGATTGATGGTTTTATTTTTATTTTTATTTTGTTTTTATGATTTTTATATTATTTCTAAGGCTATATACAAGTGTGTAAAAGTATGAAATATTTTTTATTTTGTTAGAAATAAATAAGTATATAATTTTTACAAGTATAGGGTATATACAATGCAAAGTGGACCCTTATCTCTCTCTACTTATTTTCTTTACGACCAGGTCAAGGCTTGAGCTGATCTTATGATTAGGTCACTCTGTATTTATTCTAAATACATCCTTATTTTTGTTTTCTCTTTATTCTTTTATTTTTGAGAAATAGGTGTTAATTATACATTATTAACAAAGGCATGCAAAATGCTAAATTATTGTATTTACAAGTATTTACAGGTTGTTTTTTCCAAAAGAAAGAGCTAAAAATAAAAGAATAAAGAATGAGAATCGTAGATTCATCACTCACCTGCTTGGACAGAAAGGAGTAGAGGTTTCCTGGAGGTGCACTCTAACAAGGTTGAATCATGCCTACTCCTCCTAGCCTTAGATCAACTAGGAAGCATCTCCTGTCACTAGGGCTTCACTCCAAGAAAAGATCTAGGGGTTACAATGGAAGAAAAATGGATTAAAATTCAAAATTAGAGGAAGAGATGCATATATAAAAGTTTATTGGAGGGCTTGGTTCGTTTAGGGTTTTTGGTTGGATCAAGGGCTGACCTCTGCCAATCTTAGATGCGCATGAAAGAGCATTGAATAACGAAGATTTTTTTGTTAAGGAATCGATCAGAGAGGATGCATGGGTCGAGCTATAGAAATTGACAAAATGAGGCAATTACCTACGACGGACCGATCCATAGAGTGGGCGAGGTATTTGACTCAGGTCAACGGTCGTCACCTCCTCATTGGTTCACGTCAGCCACTAGGCAAGAAAATCGAAAAAAATAGCGACAAATTGAAAATAAAATTACATATGATTTTATTAAATAAATATCAGAACATGAAAGTTGTTTCTTATTTTATGTACTATTTTAGGTGATTTTTATTTATTGTTGCCAATTTATTTATTATATGCTAATTTTTACAAGTATAATTATAGGTATATATATGCTTTATGTATTTTATTTTTATTTTATATTTTAGTATCTATTATCATATTTACATATATTACATATTTATAATATAATTAAATACAAGTTTACATATTTGTATTTTTATAAATTTATTTTACACATCAATATATATGTATATACTTTATAGGTATGGTACACTTGTATATATATTAATATTTTATTTATTTTAATGTATTTTTAATGATTTTATTTTGTATCTATTTTTTAATATGCTTTAAATAATATTTACAATTATTCAAAAAATATAAGAAGGAAAAAATATAAATAATAAAATTCATGAATAAAATATATAGATACATAGCACAATAGAACCCCGGAAAGTCATCTTTTGCATTTTAACTCCATTTTTAATGAAATTACCTTCATTAAATAGATAACTTAACTGGGTGTACAATGTGAGCTTGGTGAATTTTGAGTTCATGTGGAAAAGATATTTATCTGTGAAGTTTGGTTTGCAGCTTTTTCATCTGTGTGTCCCAGTTGCACTATGCATTATTTTTATGCGCAATTATTTTTTATATTTTTCTACATATTTTTTGTACATGTTTCATGTTGAAAACATCTTTCTTTAATGTGTGTATATGTGTACAAAATAGTGTAAATACAATATATTAAGAACTAGGGTATCTTGGTTTCTGTGTCTTTTTGTCTGTATTATTTTGCTCTTATCTCATCCTACTTTATTTCTTGTCAACCTAGTCAATATTGACTTGGTCTTGAAGTTTAGGGTCAGTCAGTATTCACAATATTTTCTTTATTTTCCTTTTCATTTCTATATTCATTTATTTTTAATTTAAATACATATAATTATATGTTAATTATAGGATAATGTTAGATGTTAATTATTATAAATTAGTGGTATTTACATGTAATTAGCTTGAGACTTAAAGATAAAACAAAGGAATAAAGGTGAATGAATGGGCATTCATCACCTCCTCAAATCATTGGTCACCGAAGGAAGCCTTCCAAGCCAGGGCCTTTGGCTCCTCCCACGTCTTACCCACCAACGATAACAAGATCTTTAAGCAAAATAGGCTAAGAAAGCCTAATTCCTCCATCCATCTGGACTCGCCAGCATGGTTGGACGTGTGTCGGGTGAGACCCAACTGGCTGCAAGATATGAAATTTATCTCTGGACTCAGATCCATCAAGTTGACCAAGAAAAAGAAGAGATGGGAAGATGGATTGAATGAAGCAAGGGGGATTGTGGTGAAGAAGGTTTTCCTCATCCATGGTTCTCATCATAAGGGAGATCAACAGCTACACGATTCTTCTTCAAGAACTCCTGTTCTACGAGGACCTCTAGGGCATGCTTGACCTTACTAGACTCTATCAAGGATGTATTTTTATTATTGTATCTTGGACATAAAAATGTGATGGAACTCATAGCACTAAACTCTAGGCATGTCATGATTCCACGTTTTTTCATGAGATTATGGGATTTTCAACTATTTTGGGTGGTTTTTCGAAGATCTAGGGGCCTAGATAATCTTTGGAAAGTTTAGGGGTCTGAATTTGAAGAAAACTAAAAGTTTTGGGTGTATTTATAATTAGAAAAACCTCTTGGATAGAAACATATATTTCCACTTTTTAAAGTTCTTTCAATTGGTTTAAGTAAAGTGCATATTTAATGAAGTTAAGTTCTAAAATAGCAAAAGAATCCTAAAGGACTATTTTATGAATAACAGAAGTTTGGATAACTTATATGAGATTTTCACATGAATAAAAAAGAAAAAGATAAAATTTAAATTAAGAAGATTAAAAATTCAAAAAATTGCGTAATAGTCCAAAGCTTATATTAAAAAATACAAAAAGAAAAAGCATTTGCAAAATAGCCCTTGGTCTTAGAGACCATGGATAGTGGTAAAGATGGGCATGCTTGGCCTCATGATGGAGCACGACGACAAGGTCAAGTGGTCGGCAAGGTGCAGCTTGTCAGGTAACATGTTCAAGCATGGCATTGGGTGTGCTGGACCAAATGACCAAGGAGAGAAGAGGTGTGGAGGATGCTTTGCAGCACAACATTGTGGTGGTGCTAGGGCTCCTTATATTGTTGGAGGTGTAGTGTTAGCGATTCAAAGAGAGGTATCCCTAGTAATCAAAAGACTAACACATAATATATCACTCAACACTTTCCCCACCGACTCTTCTTCTCATGATGTAACTACTAACAGTTATCAGTAAGTTTCTAGGTTTATTGTAAGTGATGAACCTTAACAGGTCCCCCAACTTAGGATTTTTCTCGTCCCACAAGTAAGAAATGTAAAACATAAAAGTCCCTGAACTATATACCTAATTTTAATGTCATACTTGAACTTTCAAAGGTATAAATGTTGTGCCCAAACTGTAAGATTTGCCTCAACGTGGTCCTTGACTATTGAAATTTAAAATGATAAAGACGAATTGATCAACTAAATTTCAATAGTCAATGACCACATTGAGACAATCTTTAAAGTTTGGGCACCACACTGTTACCTTTCAAAGTTCAGATATGTCATTGAAATCATGTGTATAATTTGTGGACCTTTTTTTGTAATTTACTCTATACAGATCCTACTTGAGAATGTGATGAATCTCTATTGCATCACCTTTATTCTTTCATTTTGACCCTAAATCCCTATTTTATTGCATGCATAAGCATTAATTTACATAAAATAATAATCAGTATTTATGTTGTACATATTGTATAAAATGATGTATTTAATGCCCAAATAAAAGAATAAAGAAAAGAAAAGGAAATGAAATATCAAAGGTATTGAATGACCTTAAACTTGATTTGTGTGTCGTCATTGTGCAATATATCTGAATAAAATCATCACTATATATTCCTTTTATTTTATTTTTTATATTTTATATTTTTTAAATACTATTTAAAATACTTATATATAATTAAAATAAAATGATTAAAATACATTAAAATAAATAAACATATTATAATACATAGATGAATTATACATGCCTATACCTACATAATAAATACACATAATTATTTAAGCTAATAAATAAACTTAGAATAATAATATATATATGTGTGTGTGTGTATTTAAATAATTATAAATATACAAAATGAGTGTATAAAATAATAAAATCTAAAATACAAAATAAAAATATAATACACTATATATAAGTAGATATACCTATATTTGTATATGTACAAATACCTTCATCGGACTTCATTTGGATTTTTATCTTGATTCCACCTCAAAATCCCTAGATCTTCTCATGCCCAAACTTGCTGGTGACATCAGCAAGTCAATCGGACCATTTGGCGCATAGGAAGAGGTTTGGAGCTGGTGATCCAGGCATCGTCGGAAATTTTCAAGCAAATCTCCACCTCGTCTCCCTTTCCCTGAGGTTGAGACATAATTTTTTAGATTTTTTTCATTCCAAGGGTTAATGTTAGCATAGGGTAGCTGCTAGTTTCTTTTAATTTGATTGTTTAATTCTTATTTTACATATCGAAGTTCATTGGAGCTTGAGATTCAACCATTGTACCATTGTGATCCGATTGCCAACCACCCCATCTGAACACTCCACTTCCATCCCCTCGAATTCTTTATGACCCAGGCACCTCCGCTTACCTCGATTCACTCCAAATCGAGAGATCTGAACTTCCTCCTCAGTCGTCCGCCGGAAGTCCTTCGTTGCACACCACCTCTTCTCATCAATGCACTAAACGAAGCCCATAACCCTCCATTTTCCTATGCATACCTAACCCTGCAGGTTCGGACTCATAGGATCTCATCTGGGTCGATTTTTGCATGGACGAAGGTTCCCCAAGTGCCTAAACTTCCTTGACCATCCAGGACCCCTCTGATGGGTCCCGGACCATTTTGAAGCATTCAGTCATCGTGGAAACTATCCAACCGTCTTTTGTGCCTGATGCGAGCCCCTCGGTTGCTGAAGTCGATCAGGAAGGCGGATCGAAATTCACTCGTGCGGGTGTTCTTCCTTGTTCTTCCTCCTTGCTTTCTGATCGTTGGATCATGTGCCTGCTCCAGACATCCCAGCTGTCATCAAATCATCGAGCCATCAACCGTCAGATCATGACATGTGGTCTAATCTCAGTCGTGCATCCGCGAACTGGCATCATGCATCAAGGAAGCGTCACGTTGATAAGTGAAGAGCCTCCGTTGTTCGATTGCGCCTCGAGGGGTAATTTTGCCCCGTACGCCTCGCTTTTGTATTTTTTATTTTAGTCCATAAACTTTCAGTTGTAGTTTAAGACTTTTTTTAATATTTGCAGAAACACCTCTATAGTCATTTTATTTGTTATTTGGTCTAGTCTACGTCACCTCATGTGCGCATGCACATGAGGGGTCTAAACATTTTGCATAGGACCCCCTACAGAATTTTATTATAGTATAGTCAAGGAATATTTTATTTTCGTGTAATATTTTGTGGTTAACTTGCAAACATGCCCTGTGATTTTTTGAATATTAAAAAAATACTCCTACCAGCACGTTATTAGTTAAATATTCGGGGAAATATGCATGTATATCCTTAGATTTTTGAATTGTGTTCTAGAATGCATGTTTAGTTTATTTTGATTGCATTTAGGTCCATGTCTGTGAATTAATTTTTATTCCTTTTATTTTAATTATGAATAATATCATTTTGCATCTAAAAATTGTAGGAAAATTATTTTAAGGGTCGGAGACTATATTAGTTCCTATATTTTTTTTATAAAACAATTAAAATTAATTTCCTATTTTAAAAATTCAAAATAGTGCATTTTCTTCCTACTTACATTTGAAAATACAAAAAAAATATATAAATGTTATGAAAAATTCCCAAAAAAATATTATTGTATTTTGCAACTCCAAACTAATAATCACTAAAGATTACAAAAGAAAAACATTAAAAAATTGAAAATCTCAAAAACCATATAAAAATTAGTAAAAAATCTAAAAGTTAAAAAATATAAGTTTATGTTCCTAAATTTTGTTTATTACATATATTATCTATTAAAAATAGTTTTGAAAAATTTTGAAATTTTCATCTATTTTTAAATTCCAAACAATATGTCATATTATTATTGTTTACTATTTTGACAATTTTATTCAATTAACAATACAAAAAGTTAACAAAAAATATTAGAAAATTTCCATAAATGGAGAAAATATTAAAGACAAAAATATTTTATTTTATTAATTTTTAGTATTTATAGATATATCTATAAATATAAAAGCTCACATTATATATATATATAGTTATATTTATATTATTATTACTATTATTATTAAAAATACCCTAAATATTTAAAATCCTTAAAAAAAGAATGCACCTTAGAGTATTTTTCTGAGTGTTACCTATATATTATATATTTGTATCTTATATAGATATTATATTATTCATATTACCCATATATACTTATATACATATATCTATTACATATATATTAAAAAGAAATATAAAAACAAAATAAAAAATTATTAAATTACGAACAGAAAAGATAAATTAAAAATCCATAAAAATATAAAATATTAAAACCCCACAAAATAAAAACTCCTTATAAAAACACAAAAACATTTGTTGATTTCTTTTGTCAATTTTTGTGGCCATCCCTATTGCTCCTTTGTGGTTTGACTACTACACTTGCATACTATGCATATAATATTGTAGGGTATAATAAATTTTAACTCACCGTACTTATTATTTGAACATCATTGTGGGTTAATTATTGATTGGCACACGAGATTGAGAGTATCTGAGAGCCGAGAGAGCGGTCAACACAACGATTTTCGGACCCAACTTGTCGGACACCACAGATCCTCCAAGACCGAACGATAGGATCCCTCTCCGATTTTAGTGTTCATCAGGATGTCAAGATGAAACTCTCATAATCTCCTTTGGTCTTCTTTATCATGAATATAATAATATACTCCCTTCAAAGGAAAGAGATAATTAACATTAAGAGTTTGACTGTGAATATTTTGAATATTTTTAAGCTCGTGATTATTGCCATCAAGAAATACAAAGATCAAACTCTTCCACACATGATCTTAATAATTCTTTTTGACATTAGCCATTTCTCCCTAACAAATCTTGTATCTCAAGGGTGGGCTAGTATATTCGGGCCTCCTCTTTCCCAAAAATATGAATAAGAATGTTTCACAAATGGCACATTGCTTTCTTTTTTATAATCAGAGGTTGCAACTCCACTTGTATCCCTTTAGTTGGCTATCATTGATGTGTCATTGCTTCCATGTTGGATCATCTTCCCTTTAAACATTCTTTGCACTGTTGATATAGCCGATATACCCATGACCATCAATTCCCAATTTTGCAATATAGTGATCCAGAAAAGATAATTATAATATATGAGTCTAGTGAACATGTGGCTACGAAACTTAATTTGTGGACAAGGTAGAGATATCTTTGTCTTCTCCACTTAAATTCATGTTGTTATCCATGGTAGCAACTTAGCAACTTGAACTTTAACTGACTAATTAGGAACCTTGATTGATCGCAGAAGACTCCTCGATAAGAAAAAACATCATAGACTGATCGATCAACCTGAGGGCTTGATCGGTTATGGAATTCCTCATGGTAAGGATAAGAGTAAAGAATGATTTATCAATATGAAGTTCTGATCGACCAAATAAAAGCCGCATCTTCAACAAGTTCCAAGTACACAGAATGCTTCCTTAAAATGACAAATGTTCGATAGACGTCGAGATATGTCGACATAGAGATAAGTTGAACTATCCCGATGTTTATGTAAATATAGAGATTAGTAACAATGGTGCAATTATTAATATCTGACATTTGAACGTCGACATAGGTGAAGAATTGGATAAGATAAATTCACTTCCAAATATCACTATCTTAAATATTTATTTTTTTTCGATTGGATTACAATCTTGATTGTTTTTCCTCTACATATTTAATTCTTCCCTCTTTCCCTAATCACACTTTCTCATTTCCTCATTTCCTTCCCTTCATCCATACCTATAACATTCATTTCTCCTTGTTTCTCCTCCGACGAGCGTCTCTATCGACCTCTTACTCTCTGACAAGCACCACCTCTAGGGTGAGCTCATCTGACATGCTTCTACTCTCCGAAGATCTCCCCTTCGCTTCCTGCCTCCGATGATGACATCCTCCTCTTTGGTGACCTCCTTCGATAACCTCCAAAATCCCCATATCGAGTGACAACATCATAGTGAGCTCATAGTCGTGATTAGTCAATTCATCGGAGTTGATTAAACATAATTGTATTGGTTTTTTGTAGCTAGAGTTGGCATTTTTAAGCATCAGTCAAACAACCTAAGCCAATATTTTGAAAGTCGATGTAATAGCTGAAGTTGACATTCTTAAACATCGATCAAGTTTACGGGTGGTCGATAATGAAGGAAGTAAGTATTATAAACAACGATATAACTGATGATGTAATCATTATAGAACTATCTTATTATGTGCCCGGTTAGTACATGATAAGTTTGTTATTTTACCCTCTCCCAACTCGCCATTATACTTGCAATAATTAGCAATAATAATTACATATACACATATGTATGTATGTATGCGCACACGAAGATGATAAAAGATAGCATTTGTACATGAAACGACGGGAATATCATAGTGACAAATTACTCGTGAGAGATTAAAGAGCAAAAATGATCATCTTGATCCATATTCTAAAATTCACAACAATCAATATATACATTGTGATATCTTTCACTACAACAAAACACAAATCTTTCACTACAACAAAATTGAACTATGGTCATGAATGATTTTTCCGTTGTCATATCTTCTGATGCTAAATATATAATGACAAATACCATTCATTGCAAAATTAGCTTGTATTCTTGTAGTTACCAATAAATATCATCTTCGTTTAATGAAGGCATATAACAATGGCTTATTTGTCAACTTATTCAGTAGAATGTGTATTAAATTTTGCTAAATTTGATAACAGTTAAAAGAAAAAAATAGTAGACAATCATTATAACACGATTCATTTAGCAACGAATGCAATATTCATTGAGAATTTAAAGAATCAAGTATCAAATAATATTCGTTCTTGTATATTTAACTAAGTAAGATAAAACAACCAACATTAAATTATGTATTGTCTTAGTTAATTTTGTTAATTTTGTTGTAGTGTTTGCATGCAAATCATAAAATAACAACTATAAATTGAATCTTGCATATTTTTTGTGCTGCTAATAAAATTCCATGGAAATAGCCACCAGACGATTGTTGTTATATTGATGACTTTCTAGAAGAAAACATAACTATTTACCAAATAATACATGTTGTTGAATATATATCAACGACTTGCACCGACCAAAACATCTGCCACTACATCTTTATTTTGTTCTCACTGGTTGACTTCTATATAGCCATATTTAGGTGTCTGTGAATGTGTGGGTAATCTAATAGTGGGATATTCTTTTTTTATAGGCCAAGCTTGTGGAATAAGTTGTTTTTTTATCGTGATATTTGAATGACGATATTTGTTGTTAGGAGGGTTTGTCGTGAAGTGATTTTATTGGAGTTTAAGAGAATGGTTGGATTTTAATTGTTTTATAATCTTTAGATGGAAGGATGTGATGATATAATATTTTTGGGATTTTTACCCCACAGACTATATAATCTTTGTCAATTACCTCCACGACCTTTGAAACAACCTCATTCCCCCATTGACTCCGTAAACTTGCTAACCTTAATCCTACAGTCCCTGTGATTAACCTCCATCCATTTACATGTTAAAACCAATCGGATTCTGTTATGTTCTTTTACATTATACCCATTTTGTTTACAATCAATGCCACTCCTTCACTCTCCTCCTCATCTCCCTTTCTCCACCCACCTTTGTCCCGTCCGCCCCGCCCCGAGCCCTCTGCCCCGTCCTCCGCCCCGAACCCCGAGCGTCTCGAGCCCTAGCCGCTGGTGGAGGAGGGAGACCTAGTGTTGTCGAACCAACCCTAGCCCTGGGGGTCCCCTCTCCGCGGGAGACATGATCAGCTCCGGTCTCGACCTGAAGGGCCCCGAGGTCCCCTTCTAGCCCTGCAGGCAGATGAGCACCACCTCCCCGCCATTCCTGGCATTCAGGGCCTCCCACACCCTCTCCACGCACTCCCCAGGGCTCACCTTCCTCTCCCTCGTCAGCGGCTCCATCCCCACCCCCTTCTTCACCATCTCGTACACTGCCCTCATCCTACACTTGCCCATCCTACTCCCCACCAGGCTCTCCCCCTTGGCTAGCCTCTCCCTCACGACCCCCACCTCCTCCCTCAACCTCTCCTTGAGGTCCTCCTGGAACGCCGGTATCCTCTTGAAGACGTCGTACCCGTCCATCTTGTCCTTGTCGCCTCCGGAGAAGGACTTCTCCACGAGCACCTCCCTGAGTTGGAGGAGCAGCGTAGGAGGGGTTGTCGATGTAGGAGATGGCACTCCACCACCTGCAGGAGCTCCCTCTCGCAGAAGCGGGACTCCAGGAGGAACCCATCCTCCTCCGAGGTGTAGAGCGTCTTCCTCGTGTCTGCATCACCGCATGCTTCACCACCTCCATCAGCTTCTCCTCCATGTAGTGTAGGTCCACCGTCTATCTCCGCGCCCTTGAAGCCGTAGTCCAGGCTCGAATCCTTGCCGCCGCTCAAGTTGGACGGCAACCCGTTGTTGTAGTAGTCGCAGACAAGCTCCGAGAACTGCAAGAATAGCCGTCCCTCCCAAGCAGAAGCAGTGCAAGGGAAGGCCACAAGGGAAGGCGTCAGAGATCTGGGTGCATGCCAACCTCTCTCCCTCCAAGCCCTCGACCTCATCGACAACCTCCTCTGTGGAAAGAACATGGGGGTGAAATATTCACTGTTGGATTTGCATTGGTTAGATTAACTCAAGACTAACCCTAGCAAAATTGACTCAAATAAGGTTAAAACTGACAGTAGAATCTGTGGGGTAAGACGAAGCAAGTTTACAAGGTCGATGGGAGAATTCGGTTGTTTCAAAGGTCGTGGAGGTAATTGACAAAGATTATAAGGTCTGCATGGTAAAAATATCAATATTTTTTTGTTTGTTCGTGATATGAGTTGATTGGAAAAAGGAAGAGATGATATGACTTGACTGGAGAGAGGATATTTGAATTTTACTCTCATTTATTCATTTTTTTAATAATCCACGTATATCGAAATGAGTCTATCTACAATGACAAATAATTTGAAGACTGACGTGATAACATCTTATGTCAAATATACAGCAACGAATAATGCACGCATTATCATATCATTTTAACAAACCATATAGTGATTATCCGCTCCTCTTGATTTCGCTTGTAATCATCACTAAAATTAGGTAGAATTAGTAAAAAAATTTAAGGGAAAGACATCATATAGTTGTTGCTAGCAATATACCAACAAATACAATGTTTATTGCATATTTCTTAAGTATATAAAAGACATTTTGTAGTGATTCAATATTATATATTTAACAACTAATGTAACAACGATTCACCATAACCCCCATTTTATTGTTGTGAACCATGTCAGTAAACTTGGAACGATAGAACAAAATTAACCTATGGCAACGAACAAATTGAATATTCATTACCATATCTTTCGATATCAGATTTATAACAAAAAACGTTTATCATTTCAAAATTATCTTTACTATTTAATTCAGAATGAATGCTATATTCATTGCTACCAATTCATATGACAGCAGTTATCCCCGACTTTTTCATAAAAAATTGCAGCAAACAATGCTACTTCAACAAGCTAGAAGAAAAATTCTTCAAAAAAGTCAAACAAATAACCGTTGTTATATGATCCGTTACCAACAACATAACAAAGAATACGATATGCATTGCAAATTTCAAGAAGACGAGAATAATCATACGACAAAAAGCATTTCTTATAGATACAACGTCAGAAGATATAAGATACGACAACAGATATTAAATTATTCATTGTCATAAACCAATTTTTTTAGTAGAGTGCTATCGATGCGGTGTTCATCGATGAACACAAAGCTAGATTAAACAGGAGGGAGGCATCAAAATGGGGAGGTGATTAGGATGGATCAACACATGGGCATGTGATAGAACATGAGAGAGAGAGAGAGAGAGAGAGAGATGCAGTTGAGGCAACAGACGTTATCACCGACGTTCACATCAGAGCCTTTATTATCTTCCACAATCTCCTCATCATCATCCGATGCTTAATCACTTGGGGCTGTACCGCACATCTCTCTCACTGGTTACATACATATTTATATTGCTACGTGACACAAGTTTAAAGGGAAGCCGAAAGGGGCCATGCATGAAAGAGCAGGCCCCATCCAAGGGGAGGGGGTGCTGCCATTTCTGGAAGCAAAAGTGGCGTGATCGTCCAATCATTCTCTACCCCATACCGAACTTCCCCTTGAGGATCTCTGTGTGCAGTACAGCTTTCACACGCAAATCCTTCCCTATCCTTTCCAGCCCCTCCCTCCATCCCATATGCAGTTATGGCAGAGGAGAGAGCTCGTCATTTGATTCTCCGAGATGACGTAATTATGATGGAGTATTTCTCACCTTCGGGGTTGGACCAACAGCACTTCCTGACTGCTTGCCGGTGTGGAAATCGGGGTGCATAAGTAATCCACTGAGCCGACGCTTCGTACTGGCAAGGTCGGTCGCAATCTCGACAGAACGGAGTAGCAGTTGCGTCTTCTGCCTGCATGTGAAAAATGGAACAGTTAGTGTTAAGTGTATGCACAAGAGATTATACCAGTTGCTACTGGTAACTCGGCACAGAGGAAGTACTGGCGGCTCAACCGCTGATCTCTTGCACTGAATCTTCCAGTATCCCAACTTCTCCATTTCTCCTCATAGGATAACTGATTCATGTCAGCAAGATGCGCAAGGTTGTCAATGATTTTCGGTATATCTGTGAAACGAGATGCAAGATCAGCGACCGGTGACATTTTTACAGTATATTTTTTCACTATCCAAAGTATATAATCCTGTAAACATTTCATATCACACATAATAGCCCTTAGGTTGATCTCCATTAGGGACAGCTACCGGAAACATCATGAAGGGACGTTAGTGTAACTTTTAAGAAGGCTGCTGGTCTTCCTTCACACACACCATGGAAAGAAGTTGGGAATCAGAGCACTTTTTTGCCCCCCAAATCAATCCCAATCATCCACTTCCTGCAGAGAAGTTCATCAATAATGATTAGCACAACCATTGTCAAGCGATGATTAGCACCATAGATGCTGCAGTGGTCATTGATTGAGAGATCACTAGAATAGCCCCGTAAAGTGCTGAAGTTGGTCTGATTGTTCTTTAAGCAGTTGAGTAAACTTCAACAGTAAAAAATAGGTTCGATGTTCAACGTCGCACGACATCACTGTGTACTCACCATCATTGGCCATGTTGCAGCTGTCATGCGACGCCATTGCCCGTGCCTGAGATGCCCTCAGAAAACCCTATAAATATGTGAGAACTGAAAGAAGCACAGCATTGCTGGACATAGCAGCTAAGAGCATGAAGCTCGAGCTGGCCAGATCCATGGCACGGGATAACCACCCATTGCTCGAGGATGTCCACCCCGACTAAAGAGAGCGTGCTTTTGTTGAAAGGGTAAAAGATGAAAAATAAGTCCAGTCATTCCTTTTATTTTTATGATTGTTTCATTTTTCTCAGCTCAGGATTTTTTTTGCAACTTTGAGCACCCTATTGACAAAAGGCTGTCCATGAATAGAAAAAAAAATCCAAGGGGCCATTTAAAAATATGGAGTTTTGAGGAATTTCAGCATAGAAAACACTTCCTAAGAATTTTCAAGTGTCGAAAATCTTTCCCCCCTATAGAGGAGAAAAGGAACCACCAATATGAATATTCATAAAGCCTGACTAACGAATTATTTGCATACAAAGAGTTTTTGCCTTGAGGAAAAAGAGTGATTGCCTTTCATCTCAAGTTTACGGACATTTACTTTAGATATGTTTCCAGCACGCAATTTGATAAAATACATTCACATAAACACTAACCAAATATTGTTGAATTCTTAAGTAGATATATACAGTAAACAAGTGGCCTTTGAAATAACAGAGAACTAAGCCTACTGGACAACAGTAAAAGCACAGGCCATAGCTTTACATCTCCATTAAACCAACTGCAGGCTTAAAACAAAGGGAGGCAGATCCTCCATGGTAATTGCAGAACGCTGTCCCTTATGGGACCACAGGACCGGCACCATGTAAATTCATCAAATACGACATTTAAACCACTAGCTGAAGATGACGCATATGTTACAATCCTATACATTCATCATTCTACCATAGTATAATTCATGCACTATACATTTGAACAGATTTACACTTACTGCTTACACATTACCTACGTTCTCCCGTGGAACGTCTTCATTCTTTGCAGCTATCATGGCCTTTTTCGCTTCATAATTTTTCACAGCAGCTTTGATTGCATCCTCAGCCAACATGCTGCAGTGGAGCTTCACTGGAGGCAGTGAGAGATGCTTTGCTATTTCTCTAGTCAATTGAACAATAAAAAAGAAAATCAATTCTCAAAAGATGCAAAGAGCAAATTACATGAGGTGCTACTCTACCCTCATACCCAAACCCTTCATTTATTACAAATGAGCCTTGGGAGGGCTCCCCCTTTTTCCTATTCAAAAAAAAATTATTACAAATGCAAGGCACATTCTCCCATCTTGAACTCCTAGGAATCTGTCTAATATGTAACAAGTCAATCATCCACTTTGGTATTTCACAATGGTAATGCTTTTTTTACTCATGAGCCGGATATAGGGGTCCGGGAATCCCCTGATGTTAATTTCAAAAGATGTGTACATAACATGCAAGAGCAAAGCGCATATATAACCTGCGATATGGCCAACATGGACTTGAAAAAGAGAGAAAGTATAACAAAATGAAGACCGTAAAGATATCATCACGGTCATGGAATTAACACGTCTCCTTTTGAAAGCAAGTCGTCAAGGGTGTTGGTGGTGAACTCTAAGCGAAAATTAATGCAAGAAATGGCAGACCATGGCATAGACAAGACCGTGTGGATTGACCAGGCTAAGGCAGGCCAACTTCTTTGATGGGGTCTACTGATTTCACTTCTTCCGAAATTGAGTAATCATAGACTCAATTAGAATCCTCTGACAAGCTGGCTGTCCCTTTACCTGCTCCTACTGCGCTTATGCAAAATTCCCTGCCTTGTACGGAAATGTACAAGAGCTAGAGCATTAGTGAAGTAGAGAGTAAGCCCGATCTTCGGGGTCAGATCCTAGATGCGATTCCAGCCTGGGCCTCAGGTAGTCAGATCATCGAGGGCTTTCATTTACCAGTCCATGGAACTTTGATCTCATGTGGATTAACACTCAATGTCTATCAAATGCTAGGCTCAATCACAACAACAACAAAGCCTTTTCCCACAATTAAGTAGGGTCGGCTACATGGATTCTTCGCCTCCATTCAGATCTATCTTGGGTCAATCTCGGACTTATATCCAAAAAGCTAAGATCCCTTCGTATAGTCTCTTTCCAACACTTCTTGGGCCGTCCTCGCCCTCTCTTAGCCGGCTCAACATCCCACGCATCTCCTAACCGGTGCATCAGTTGACCTTCTTTGCAAATGACCAAACCATCTTAAGCGGTTTTCTCGCATCTTATCCTCGGTCGGAGCTACACCAACTTTCTTTCTAATTGCATCATTCCGAATCCGATCTTTACGTGTATGTCCACACATCCATCTTAGCATTTTCATTTCTGCTACAGCCATTCTCTGCACATGTCTATGGTTCACAGGCCAACATTCAGAACCATAAAGCATAGCAGGTCTCACGGCTGCTTTGTAAAACTTTCCTTTAATTTTTAAAGGAATTTTCTTATCACAAAGAACAGCGGAGGCTCCTCTCCACTTTAGCCAGCCTGCATTTATTCTATTAGTAACATCTCCATCAATTCCCCCATCATGTTGCAAAATAGATCCCAGATATCTAAAAGAATCTCTCTTCTGAATGTTATCGTCACCAATCTTCACATCGATTCCTTCACCATTGCTTCCATCAAAGGTGCATTCCATATATTCCGTCTTAGCCCTACTTATACGAAAGCCTTTAGTCTCCAATGCATGTCTCCAAACCTCAAGCTTCTCATTTACTCCATCTCTAGTCTCGTCAATCAACACAATATCATCAGCAAATAACATACACCAAGGTAACTCATCCTGAATGTGACTTGTCAACTCGTCCATAATCAAAGTAAAAAGAAATGGACTCAAAGCTGAACCTTGATGTAAACCAATGTTGATATCAAAGTAGTCAGTCTTCCCCGTCGGGGTCCTTACACAAGAAATGCTAGGCTCAATGAATGGGAAAAATAATATAACTCAAGCTGAAGCCTTTTTTTGTGGCTGATCATTTGTTTGATGACAAGCTAACAAATTTACCAAGATCTACTCCATTCTGAACTGAGAGAAAGTCATTCTCCAGGACTTGAGGAAACCCTCTCTAAACATCTTGTTACTAGTGATCTCCACATATTTCTTGACATAGAGCTCCTTCCTTCACATGGGCACCTTAGATATATCCAACATTGCAAAAGTCGGTATTCAATATTTCAATCAGAGGGTTTGGTAAATGAAGAATAAAACAATTTTCAGATGACTAATAGGAACTATTCAATTATATTTTTGTAATTATTTTAAATATAAAATTTATGTCTAATACATATAATCTTATATATTTATGTTGAGATGTTTATTTATCACCGTACTATATTTACGGTTTATGTTTTCTTTGGGTATCACTTATGTCATTAACCCTTGGCTCCTCTCCTATATAAGAGAGCCATGTGATCTCTTTTCTCATATGAATGAATTTTATCCCAACATGGTATCAGAGCAACGGTCCTAGACCGGGGTTCTCGAACCAAAACCCTAACCCTAGCCCCACCCGCCCCCCTCCGCGCGCCTCCGCGCCACCGCGCGCGCCTACACACCCTTCCAGCGCCGCCGCAGCCCACTCCCAGCGCCGCCACCCTCTCCCACCGGCGCCGCCCCTTCCCCCCAGCGGTTGCTGCCGCCTCGCAAAAGGCCCAACAAGGCTTCGGCGACCCCCCCCCAGCGGTTGTTGCCGCCTCCTTTGTGGCGCTGAGGCAGCCGTAGGGCTGTGGCCTGATTTGCAAGGCCTCGACGCACCCTCAGTGACCTCGTGGATCCCCCTGTTCACGTCAGGCGAGGTCTGGACAGATCTGTGTAGGGTGAAATAGTCTGATTTCTCCCTTCATTTGCGGCCCTCGACCACAAACACAGCATTAGGGATGAGTGGATAAGTCTACAGATACACATCATCCCTCATTTGATGTTGTAGACAAGTTTTTGCGGAGATACTCCCCTCTTGTTCCGCATTTTGGCCCATAAAAGAATGTCAGAAGTCAAGGGTGACGTATTCTCCTCTTCTGGTGCCTTCAAAGGACCGACACCTATCGTAAAGATGGACGGGACCAACTACGAGTTATGGTACATGCAGTTCCGTACCCTGATGCAATGCCACAAGGAGTATATTCTGACTGATTCAAAGCCAGCGGACAAGACAGGGGCCAACGCATCATGGAAATAAGATGATGCATATGCTCGTATATGGCTCTCTGAGACACTTAGCACAGAGATTGCTAATGATATTGTCAATCAGCCAACTGCAAAGGCTATGTGGGACATATTGACCGCTACCTATGGACAAGCGAAAAATGAAAGCTAGATACTCCAACTTCAGTTCGACATTTTCTCGACCAAGCAAAATGGTCGACCTCTACATGCACATTTTTCACATCTGAAAGGCATGTTTGAGCGACTCCACAGCTTCATGCCTATCACTACCAATGTGGAACAACAGCAGGCGTATCGGAATGCCACTATGATTGGAGTATTTCTGTCCTCTCTTGACTCGGAGTACGATGCCGCTCTTACTCAACTACTGACTGGCGAGACCATACCACCAATGGAGGAGGTATACAAGCGGTTGAGCAGGATTACTACCACACCTACATCCACGCCACAGCCGACTTCCTCTGCTATGGCTGCTTCTCGTGGACGAGGCAATGCGTCCCAGTTCCATGGCCGTGGACCTCGTGGTAGAGGTGGAGGCTGTCAGCGTGGTCCATGTTCTTATTGTCGTCGTCCTGGACACTCAGAGGAGACATGCTTTCACAAGCATGGCTTTCCGACGTCTGCACGTGTTGCTGAGCAGACTGACTCTTCACCTGCACCCATTACTGATGTACATTTTGATGATCTTGTCTCGAGACTTCGAGAAATGGTGACCACTCCTGTGAATCAGACTGCAGGACCATCAGATGCAGCGGCCACTGCCAAAGCACTACCCAGTTCATTAGGTATTTCATATGTGCTTACCAGTACCAGTAGCAACAGTTCCGATGTGACAGATTGGATTATGGATTATGGAGCATCTCATCACATGTGTGGAGATCAGACACAGTTTTCTTCATACAGGAATATTCCTCCAGGGCGTTCCGTCATCATAGCCAATGGAGTTCGGCTACCATTGTTGGTAGGGGAAGATTGTTTTAGCCCCTTCTATACACCTTCAGAATGCTTTACATGCTCCAGACTTTCAAATGAATCTTTTGTCTATTAGTCATATTACAAAAGATTTACACTGTCGTGCTATTTTTGACCCATCTTCTCTTATGTTTCAAGACATACTAACTGGCAGGATGATTATTAATGGCCGTGAGCAGAGAGGATTATACAAACTTTTATTTTTGAAATCCTGAATCAAGGGGGAGACACTCGTAGGTGCACGCCCCAAAAATTTTATTCAATAGGAGAAGGAGAAAAGAAAGGGAAAGAAAACAGCCACGCCCCGATAAAACGAAGCCCTTACAATGCCCAATCCACCACCAGGTTTTTAGCAAAAATCATCACATTCTCCCGATAGAACCTTTGGCCCGAGAACAGTAAATCATTCCTACCCCGCCAAATCGCCCACAGACTTGTTGTTCAATCATGTGCTAGGGTGGCCTCTATTCCCTCTGGATCTGCTTTGCCTTTTCTGTGGCATCTTCGCTTTGGCCACCTTCCTCTCCAAAAGATGATACGTGTTCTCCCGCAAATATCTACTCCTACTACTCTGCACTGTGGAGCTTGTTAGCTTGGGAAACACCATCGCTCCTCCTTTCCTAGTCGTCCAAGTCGTAGTAGCAGTCAGTCCTTTGAGTTGTTTCATTTTGACATTTGGGGTCCAAGTCGTGTTCCTGATCATCAGGGGCATAGATTTTATATGGTTGTTGTTGATGATTATTCTAGACTTTCTTGGATTTTCTTGCTTAAACATAAATCTGAAGCAGGTGCTATAATTAAGACTTTTCTTATTGAGATCAACAACATTTTTTCTGCTAAAGTTAAATACATTCGCACCGACAATGCTTTGGAATTTTCTACTCTTCATTTATGAGAATTTCCCCAGTCTATGGGTATAGTTCATTAGACTTCCTGCACTTATACATCACAACAAAATGGGGTTGCAGAACGCAAACATTGTCACATCTTAGACATCACGAGGGCCTTGTTGATTCACAGTGGTACACCTCATTCTTTCTGGGGGGATGCCGTCCTAACCGCCTGTTATTTGGTAAATCGCATACCATCCACTATTCTTGGAGAGAAGAGTCCCTTCTCGATTGCGTTTTTCGAAAAGGAACTCTTCACACTTACACCTTGTGTTTTTTGATCGGTAGCCTTTGTCCATGACTTTACTCCTGGCCGTGACAAGCTCTCACCTAGAGCTGTCAAATGTGTCTTTGTTGGCTATTCTCGTACCAAAAAAGGGTATAGATGTTTTGATCCTGTTGGGAGAAAATACTATGTCAGTGCTGATGTTACTTTTTTCGAATCTATTATGTATTTCTCTCCTACAGGTGACAGGTTGTCTACTACTGGATCCATAGAAGATGTTGTGGTTCCTCCACCTCCATCTGCTCCTTGTGATGTCCCGAGGTCTTCACCACCTATACCAACACCACCACCGCCACAACCACCTCCATCTCCACCTTCTCACAAAGAGTCTACATTCTTACCCCAACCATGCCTCAGGTATGTCAGGAACATATTATTTCTACTGATGCCACTGGAGATTTTATTAATGAACATGAATAGTCAATTCCAGAGGATGGTGAGGCTAATGACTTGGAGATATCGATTGCTCTAAGAAACCTCGTCGCCAATGTGCTACTTACCCAATGGCAGCACATGTTTCCTTGGATCATCAGTCAGAGGACTACAAGAAGTTTATAGTGGGACTTTCTGCTGTTACTATACCACGAACGTATCAGGAGGCGCTCCAGGACAGTAGGTGGCGCCTTGCTATGGAAGAAGAGATGGCGGCTCTGTGATCACGTGGCACATGGAGCATTGTTTCACCTCCACCAGGAGCATCTATTGTGAGCTGCAATTGGATATTCACGGTCAAGCAAAGGGCCGATGGCAGTATCGATCGATTCAAAGCAAGGCTTGTGGCTCGAGGGTTCACCCAAATCTATGGGGTGGATTATCAGGACACCTTCTCTCCAGTAGCAAGAAATTCTATACTATGCATTCTCCTATTTGTTGATGTTTCCAGAAACTGGCCTCTGTATCAACTTGATGTCAAGAATGCCTTTCTCTATGGGAATCTCCAGGAGGAAGAATATATGCAACAACCACCAGGATTTGCTACTGAGGGGGAGTCTCAGAAGGTGTGCCGTCTTCACAAGGCGATTTATGGCTTGAAGCAGAGTCCGAGAGCTTGGTATCAAAAGCTATCGGAGTTGATAGAGCAAAAGGGGTTTGTGCGGTCTACTGCGGACCACTCATTGTTTGTACAGAGGACACCTAGAGGTACCGTGGCTATTCTTGTTTATGTGGATGATATTGTCATGACAGGGGATGATGAGCAGGGTATTCTTACCACCAAGGAGTTCCTTAGTCAGCAATTTGTGACTAAGGACCTTGGAAATCTTCGCTACTTTCTTGGATTAGAATTCGCCAGAAATCAACGTGGACTCATGATGAATCAAAGGAAATTTGTTATGGACCTCCTATCTGAGACAGGCATGACAGGGTGCAAACCTGCTTCTACTCCTATGGATGCAAGTATGAGATTGTATGATGAGGACACCAAAGAAATTGACAGGAACCAAAAAAAACTCTCATGCTGGCATCATGCTGCAGTCAGCAAGCACACCAGTAGGCACATCATTGGTGCCATGACACTTCTTCCTGTGTATGTGTCTAACATGTCTGTCCACATCTGTATAAAACACCTATTTCATTTTTTTAAATATCAGAGTAGTGTAATAAACAAATGGAAAGAAAGAAAGATACATTACAAGTCTCAACATTTTTTTACACCCGTAGAATTCACAAACCATGTCATCATGGTTATATCATTCCAATTCTTGCAAAGAAATTATTTGTCCATTATTCTAATCAAAGTTCTGTCTTCAACACAAATCAATTCCGGATATTGCTTTTGCAGTTAGCAAAGTCAGTCAGTTCATGGAGCAACCCAGGAAGGTACATATGGATGCAGTTCACATGATCTTGAGGTATTTGAAGACGTCACCTGACTCTGGCCTTATGTTCAGTAGGGATGCATCACTTGAGGTGACAGGATGTGCAGATGCAGACTATGCTGGTTGTCCCAGGGACATAAAGTCGACTTCTGGTTTTGCTATCTTTGTAGGCAGTTCACTTGTTTCATGGAAAAGCAAGAAGCATATTGTGGTGGCCAGATCTAGTGCTGAGTCTGAATATAGGGCTATGGCACAAGGGTGTACATAAATGATGTGGGTCAGATTGGTATTGACCGACCTTACTGTTGAGGTTTCTCTTCCTATGAAGTTTTTATGTGATAATCAAGCAGCTCTATTTATAGCCAATAACCATGCCTTTCATGAACGGACAAAGCATATCGAGGTGGATTGTCACTACACTAGAGACATGATCCAGAAAGGCCTTATATCCACCTCTTATGTTTCCACAGGAGATCAAACTGCAGATATCTTCACAAAGGCACTGACCAGAGGTTCATTTCAGAGATGTTGTTCCAAGCTGAGCATGATTGATATTTATGCTCCAGCTTGAGGGGGAGTGTTGAGATGTTTATTTATCACCGTACAATATTTACGGTTTATGTTTTCTTTGGGTATCACTTATGTAATTAACCCTTGGCTCCTCTCCTATATAAGAGAGCCCTGGGATCTCTTTTCTCATATGAACAAGGCCTTAAAAGTCGGATTTCGGTTTCGTTTCGGTGAGGGACCGAAACGAAATTTCGGCCGAATTTCGGTCGAAATTCGATCGACATTTCGGTCATTTCGGTGGTTTTTTGAACTAGACCCCCCAAATTTCGACCGATATAGCCATTTCGGCTAAATTTCGGTCACCCACCGAAACCGAAATTCGACCGAATTTCGGCGAAATTTAAGGCCATGCATATGAATGAATTTTATCCCAACAATTTATATATGTACGATCATTAATTAACCAGATAAAGGTACCGATGGAGTACAATCAAACTGTACACATCTAATATTTACTTTGTATTAAAGAAAGTATAAAAACCCATATAACATAAAATACTATTTTTCAATAGTTGGCCGACTAGTCAGCCAGAGTTATTTATTCAGTCACCTCACTGAATAGCATAGTCGGATCGACAATTGTTCTAGTCCACCAGCTATTGCAACAGCTGGCATGTCTCTATTCTTCAAGCCTCTTCCAAATTATGCTATCTCATCAAAGAACCGCCCACATGCTTGACTTGCACCTCCGAGTCTGCAGTCAACACTTTGTGTAACCATCATCCTCCAACATCATTGTGTCACCAATTGTAACCATAGGAACATGTTAACCTCATTTGCTTGATCAACTATGTCTCTTTGATGTGGCATAACCTACCACAAAAAGTGCATTGGACTTTACCTCTATCAATGGAGCTAGAGGAAATATTAAATTGTCTAATGGGACCATGTTGTTTCACGGTAAATGCATCGTGATCTCTACCGAGGCCTCCAGCAGACGTACCATTCCTTATGTGGTTAGGTGATACTGCTAGGAAAAAAGTCCAGGATTTCACTATCTCAAAGTAGTGGGAGATACTGAGATGATTTAATACATCTCCAGGGTGGGAAGTGCAATGCATGTCATCATCTAATCTCGAGCAATATAATAGGTTAATCACATCCCACCAAGGAAAACAATCACTGTACCTCATTTGGAGTTGCATTCACAGAAGAGCATGTGTAAACATGCCTTAAGGACATGAACATTCTTAAGCGCCTCCAATTACGAGTAATAACAGGCAAAAGTCTTGATATGTGGTTGATTGCGCTAGAGTGATGGGTTGCCTGTGGTGGAGAAGATGGAGCAGAGGCGTGGATGGTAGTGGGTGTCTTGCATGTCGAGGGGTGGGCACACTCCTCAAGACAATGTTGTTTGTTGCTCTGATCTTTTTTTTGTTGCTGTGCATACTTCCTACAGATCTCTGAGGATGCCTGGAGTCTACAATGAGGAGGTTATTTTGCATGAGCTCGAGGGACTCGCATGGAATGGCTTTGGTTAGCTGGACAATGGTATTGTTATATGTGGAGGAAGGTGGTTTGGGTGTGCTCAACATGGAGGAGGTTGCCAGGTAGGTATCTCGCATTTGAGATGGTAATTCAGACATGATGGTTTGATGTTACATAAGATTTACGGAATCTTGGCAAAACCTTTTAGGCCAACTACGATGGTCATCTATATGTTGAACTTCTAGAGGAGGATTTGCTATGTTCTTCATGTGAGTCGCGCCCTTGATGAAGCATGTCCTGGAGACAGGATTGCTTTACAGGTTTGGCTAGATAATTGGACCAATCATGGTGTATTGTGTTATCGGTTTCCTCATCTCTCTGCTTTAACGGTGGATATGGATGTGTGTGTTGGTGAGGCTTGGGACAATAGGCTATGGTTCCCTTGTTTTCGCTCAACTAGTGGTGGAGTTCTTAGCTTTTTGGAGTTGCTATATCCTTTTAGGGGTCCCTCTACTGGGTCTGACCACTTGACGTGGGTGGATGGCTCCTTCTCAATGAAGATGCATACATGGTATTGTATGCCTCTAATGTTTTTGGCCCAGGGCTTGCGTCGTCCGAGTACAAGCAAATTTGGGAATGGAATATCCCATTGTAGATCAGGATCTTTCTTCTACTGATGAGGCATGATCATATGATGATTAGTGTTAAGAGAGCAATATTTTTACACGGATTGGGCGGACCTTGTCAGCAGTGTGCCGCAAGCTTGGGTGGTGTTGACCCCATATTCTGTGTATGGCACCTCTAGAGACACAGGCCAAGGTGGGCCTAGATGGGATAGCGGATGAGAGTGCTTTGGGTTGACATGGAGTCAACAAAGATATGGATGGCAGGTATAATGTGGACTATCTAACGAGCAAGAAATTGAGTGATTTTTCAAAGTGAGAGAAATTATGTAGAGAATGTTCTCCATCATGCCAAGATCCTTTGTGGTTATTAGGTTTTGTAGTGCCGATCCTTTAACTTAAATGGTGAAGCCTTCTCCCACTTTAAGTGGGGTCAGCTACATGGATTCTTGCTCAAATCCATGTTGAAAGATCCTACTATTTTTTACGCTGGTTGTCGACTACCTAACGTAACCCAAACAAGGATGTATCTAAACCATGATCTTTTGGGTGATAGGCACACTGCACTACCACCATGCTGATGCCTTAACTTGTGATTGTAAAAATTTTTGGGTACTCGCCTTTACGGATACACATCCTCTTTACTTTCAAAAACAAAAAGGATTGCCTTCATATCTGAAACACATGATTCACATTCATCTCCTGCAAATATTATTCATTTAGTTTATTACAGATGGCATATGTTGACTTATTGTGGATCACCTCGTCTGCAACCTGAGGAATGACCACTCATTACTCATTAGTCAATTAGAGGCCATGTTGTTGTCTGTGTCAAGATTCTGAAATACAATATGATGATTCATTTGAACAGATCATTATATTACGATTATATGATGTGTAGAGGAATATGTATTGAATACGTGGATTTGTCTTATTTACATTTTTTATTTAGGTAGAAGGTCATTTATTAGTAATGTTCCATTTTTATATTAAATAAAAAAATTCATGTATCAATTATGAAATTTAAGGTATGCATGCCGATATAACATATTTTGATAATAAAATCATGTAAACATTGCTTTTAATCTTCTTAATATAAAAACTATTAATAGCAATAAATAAGTTCTTTAAATTATTAAATGTCAAAGTGTCAATTACATTTTTAACTATATATAGAAAGTGGACTAAATATGCAATATATAGGCCTAATATGAGATTATGTCGATCAAATAGATGGCATAGATTGCATAATGCACATAATAGAGAATAAGGTTCGGCCCACCTCTCATATTGGCCTCTGTAACCACATATGCAGTCCATGCAACCATATTCTTAAGCATTGGCTCTCATCCATCCCACGTGGTATACTCGTGCATCCTCTTCTCTTGATGTTGCTTTAGAGAAGAGGTATTGTCCTCTATCTTTTGACCGGCATCATGAGTTTTGTGATTATTTTGGTACGACTAGTCTTGCAAACTTGATATGGCCATAGAACACGTTCCTCAAGCTACATATGCTGGTTGTCGGTGAAATAACCTCAAATTCCAAATTTCTAGTCATCTAGTTCAGGTAGGTAGAGATGGAGATGGGTGACAGCGATAGTCGCTTGAAGGCGACTACACTATAGCTGCATCTCGGCCCTTGCTACAACCTTTAGGCAGATAGCCCTATTGGTAGCATCCAGGGCAACACACTCATTGTTGTCATATGTTGTGTGGGAAACAAGGACCCTACGTGGATACAATACAACAGTCTTGCAAGGAGGAGGCGGTGCCACGTAGAGACATCTACACTGTATGGAATAGCACCATCAATTTTTATATGGAGCAGAGTCTGTGTCATGTAAGCTCGACGCCCTTTGTGGGCGATGATGAAAGTAAAAAATGGAAGGAAAAGGCTCGGCGAATGGAAGGGGTGTGGGCCACGGATAACTGGCCTAGGGACACTGCTCCAATACCATATGGAATGTAATACTCAAAAAAACATATATATTTAATAGTGTGCCAAGTGCTTCGTTATATAGAGAGTCTAGGGTTAGAGTTAACACAAACAAAAGGAAAATATGTAGATAACCCCAAATGAGTGAGCACTCAAACCCTAACCTTAATGTTCACATCGTAACACACTCAATTATATTTCAAGAAACATATAAGATTAGCATGGGCAAAGAAAGTAAATGGAACTTTACAAAAAAACTATATAAGTCAGAGTTGCAGTGTCCAGTGGCCACGAAATAAATGGAACTTTTGAAACTCCCTCATGACAAACCAACTCAGACCAATGTCGGAGTTGTTGCGTCTAGTGCCACGACCTGGGCGATCTGGATCACTCGTAATGGGCTCATCTTTAAGTCTCATAGGTTTTTTGTTGATAATGTAATCCATCTAGCTAGATCTCTCTTGAGACTTGGTTGATGTAAGTTTTCTTGGTAGCTTTTGCATTTTAATATATCTTGGGGCAGCCACCTCCGGAGTGTTTCCCGCTCTTTTGATTTAAAAAAAGAACTAAATAAGAAGGTTTGTTGGTTAAGTTGCTAGAATTTTTAACTAAAATTGGGAATTGTGAAAATAAAATGTTCATAGCAAACAATAATATTCTTGCAATAATATGGTCATAATTTGTTTAGAATTCAGGGTATATTTGTTCCACGGTTGTGAATTTTAACCATTTTGATCAATTTTAAACAAAAGGCCAAATCACCAAGGCAACTGAATTTTATTCACGCTCATGCCAGCAAAAAGAGATCGATTGAAAAGAAATCAGTCATACAATTTTTATTCCAATACCTAACCTCATTGCTTGTTTCCCTCAAACTCCAGTATAATATGAAAATGAAGGCGTGCAATTCCATTTTGTGATCAAAATTTCTGTGGTGATCCTAAAATCATCACCATCTAATGGTACTGTAGAGCAAGCTCACTGATAGATGAGGGCTCAAAACCAAGCCATTTATAATTTTTTTCGAAAGTAAATCTGTATGGTATATCTTCAACTTTAATGAAACCACGACTAAGCATCATTTTATAGACTATGCACATAACACGCTTACACAAACATAGAAGATAAGTGCAGATAAGTCAAACCAAGAAAATATGTCATATAAAAGAAAAGAACACTAGACAACTTACATGTTTTTGATGGACAGCGCTTCCTCCATTTGTTTTCCCTTCACCCATTCAGTAGCTGCAAACAGTTCTGAATCAGTCAGTTCAAAAAAAAAAGTACTAAGCCTTCTCCCACTATAAGTAGGGTCGGCTACATGGATTCTTGCTCAAATCCATGTTGAAAGATTCGACTATTTTTTACGCTGGGCGTCGACTACCTAATGCAACCCCTGCAAGAGTGGGATTTGAACCCTAGTCTTTTGTGTGGTAGACACACTGTACTACCACTAGACCATTAAGTGGGATTTGAATCGGTCAGTTCAGTAGCAAAAATATATGTTACATTATCTCTTAGACATTATTGCATGAACATATTTAAAATAGGGGAAATAACTAGTAGAACCAAAGTAACTGACCCATCAAAGCACATAATAAACACATGATAGCATAGTCCAACCTCAGTGAGCCCATCATATGCACAAACCACTAAGATGGCTCTTCATATGTTGTGAAGAGACAAGGTGCTGCAATGTTTGCCTATTAACATATCGATATTAGCTATAATGTTAAACAATTTATGTTGTATAGGTTTTTTTTAAAGAATTATCCTGTTATCGGCTGACAGGACTCTAGATCTTGGAAGATTGGAGACATGTTTAACTACGTGTAGCTGCAAGAACAATTCTGGGATCTAATATGTAGCACGGGCTCCAAGAAGTTGGTCCTGAAAACCATCAAGTCAACTTTACATACCTTTCCATCCAAGCTACCTGCCCTCTAGTTAGTTTTATACACGTTTTATGTTGTCAGATCATCGCATTTTAGTTCACGTTCAATTGAATGAATGTATCACTAATATCCTTTCTTGTTTTACCTATTACATGACAAGCTCTTGTTTCAGATTGCATATGTCCCTAGGAGATAGTATTTAAGGTACATGATCTCAAAACAGAGAATTTGAATTTAGAGATCTAAGATGCCCATTTTTCTAATATAGAGATTTAAATAGTTCTCTCACAAAAGGGTGACCTTGGCCAAAATAATCAAATAAACCTTTCACATCGAGTTCAAAAGCTTCCACTTGTTTCATGTTACTTATCATAAACTCTAACGTTCCCATAGAACCTTTCCAGTTGTTCAAGACACCATCCGAAATCACCCCAAGGAAAATAAACAGCTGCGTCCAATAATATAGCTAACAAAAGGCCCGTAAATAAAATAGCTGAATCATCTAGTTCCTTACTAAACTCATCATTGCATTTCAATATCTTGAAAAACTATAGCTTGGAGGGGGAAACATATGATTTGGAAAACGTACATCCTGTTTAGAGGGTCTGAAGGAAATTGACGAAAAACCAGCTACAACAATCAAGCATTTTTTTACTTTAAGGGGATCAACTACTGGGATTTGTTGGTTCCAAACATATTTTATTTGGGTTGTACTATGCCTTAAGTACAAAATGTCAAATTAATCTTTAACTTTGGTCTCCCATCTCCTATTGCAAGGATCTTCTAACTTCTTACACTTTAGAAGTTGGAACCATAACATTAAGTGTTACTGGATATAGTGATTAGACTGAAAAGGCTCAAGGTCAAGAGCTCAAGGTCAAAAATTACCCCAATTGAAGACTTGGTCGATCACTTAAAGGGGAGGTATGATGTTTACATTGTATCCGAACCCATTGTGATATGATACTAGAAAATCTATAATATTTTTTTTGAAAAGAAAAAAGGACGACCACCATATAGGAGACACCACGGGTTCAGCTTGAAGAGTATCCTTAATAGAAAAATGTCTGGCTCGCTGCAGTAGAGAGGAACGCCATAGCCTCGAAATAGGCCACATCTATGTTGACATAATATCTCTAACTTATCGGCACAAACCAATTATACCCTTCTTGATTTCTAGCATAGCCAAGAAAAATTCACTTGATTGCTCGTGGGGCGAGCTTGTCCCTCCTAATCTCGAGATGTTGCACAAAGGCAACGCAACCAAACACTTTGAGAGACATGACAAAGATCGAGAAATTAGAATACAAGACCTCAACAGGTAGTTTCTCATCAATTGCTCAAGAAGGAAGGTGATTAATGGTACATGAAGTTTTTACAACACATCTTCCCAATAGGATGAAAGAATATCTGCCTAAATAAGAACTGGTGATATCACATATATGTTAGTGCTTGACATCTGCACAGAAGGTCGGATGCACAATCCCTAAAGGGATATAGGAATCCTTAAGTTGTGTAGAGCAGGAATCTCGCACATTGCTCGATCAAACAATTTTATCATGGCACCAAATTAAATTTTTGGTTTATTAATGACCAGATATTATATACATATCGGACTTATTCTTAATAAGAAAAACACATTATGAATGGATAAAATCATCAACAAAAACAAGATAATACAGTTTATCAAGACAGTCAAAAATATGACTAAACCCTCATATATACGTATGAACATGATCAAATGTTAAGGAAGAATGAGAACGATCAATAACAAGAGAAAAACTATGGTTATGCTTCCCAAGCTGACAGGCCTCACACCCCAACCAAGATGTGGCAGCCAACAAAGTTAGTATGTCAGAGAGCTTGTTTACAGATAGATGTTCCAAACATTGATACCACAAAGAAGCTGATAGAGTGGAGGGCTGATGAACCATGGCTGAAGTAGCAAGTGGAGACTATTGAAGATGGTATGCTCCCACCTTTTCACAACCTTGATTAATAGTCTTCCTTGTCATAATATCATGAAAAATCGAACACAATATAAAAAATAGCTATCTAGTGCTCAACCTTGCAAATCTGACTGACAGATAGCATGCTATTTGAAAAATCAGGAACAACCAGCAAATCTAACAAGCCGAGAGTCCGGATAACTGTAACAGCCATATGTCCTACAATCGATGATAGGCAACCCATCAACGACATATAGTCTTCCCTGAACGAATCTATCAAACCATGTCTAATTGTTACCTATCTCTGCCCTCGTGGCGGGAAGCACTAGATATGGCTGCCATCACAAGTGGTATACTAAAAAATGGACAAGATTTAAGAGGAGAACCTAAACATCTTGTCCAAAACACCATGAGAGATGGTAATAGTGTCCCTCTGTAGCCAATCAAGCAATTGGGACCGCATGTGCTTAGTCCAATATGAGTCCTTGATGTAGCTTAGCCTACCACAGTATGTACATTGGACTTTACGTCTATCGTAAAGTCAGTAGAACTGATATAAGTAATTGGACCGGTCTTAGTAAATCTCTCGCTAACTATCACAAAATCCTCCAAAAGTACTTAGCCTCCCTCAACGAGATGACATTGCCGATGCATAACTCTAATATTCTGCTATCTCATCTTTTTTTTTTTTTTGACACTCTCATCTTTTTTTTTTTTTTTGACGCTCAAAAAGGGGGATACACTCAATGGTGTTCGCCCCAATGTATTTAAAAAGAAAAGTAAAAAGTATTTACATGAGAGAAGAAAAGTACAAGCCCAAAACAATACCCCGGGAGGCAGCCAAGAAGGCGTACCCCCCGCCGTAAACAAATCGAACTACCCAGAAGACCAATCAACCCAGAAGACCAATCAACAACAAAACGCGTCGCCAAAATATATATATATATGTTCTCCCTGTAGAACCGCTGCCTAGCGAATAAGGCTTCGTTCCTCCCCAACCAAATGCTCCACAAGCGTGCAATCGGGTCCAGCAATTCCCTCCTAGGCCTGCCCCTGGAATTCACCAAGCTCTCGCAGAAAGAAGCAAAGGTCGCAATATTGATCCAGCCCAGGTCGTCCCAAAGAGCACGACACGGTCTGCTATCTCATCTTGTTAGGAGATATAGAGGTGACAGTTTAGTGTACACCTCCACAATGGGTAGTGTAGTACTTGTCATCATCTGATCATGTGTTGCATAGTAGATCAATCCCAATCCACTAAGAAATGTGATTATTGCTAACTTCTTTTGAGCTGCCTTATGCCCTAGACTACCAAGACATGGGTGGGCATGTCTCAACGAGTTGCAATTATCTAAGTGCCTTCAACTGAGAGTAGTATTGGGTAAGAGTCTTGTGATCCTACCGAAGTTGCATTGAGCAAAATACACATGTAACACATGCTCACATTTTCCTCGTGTATATATGAGTCCTTTGAAGTTATCCAAATCACATATGTCGTACCACCTCATTTGTAATATGAACTATGAAGAATGATCCCACTAAGCTTGTCCTCGTCCAACATGGCATGCTTGCATGTCTTGTTCTCAGGCTCTAGCTCTAGAGGATGTAACTTCTTTTGTCTTTTCACTGACATCAGGAAGATTTGTGAACATCATGCATAATTAGGTTCATCCAACTTGTTGATCTAACCAAAAAATGAGTTCTTCATGCTATACTAGTAGAACTGTTGGCAATGTCACCTCGAATTTCGAACAAGAACATCTAGACATATTCTCACGTGACAAAACCACAAGAAAATATTTCAGGCCTAAAGATTATCATAACATGATATTACTCTCTGAACTTGCATGCAATGCATATGCCTGTGAATGCAGTTAGGTTTGAGTCGTGATGAAACCGGCTAGGGTTGAAGTCGGCTAGGGATGGGCGATTGTGGGGTTGATGGTGCGGGCAAGACCTGCAAACAGTTTATGTGGCGAAGCTTCGACGGCTTGCATTCTAGGTCGCCAGAAGGGGGGTTTGATATGGGAACTTGCCTTACGCCCTGAACATGTGCAAGCATGTCTCAATGAGTTGTTGTCAACTGCAAGTAGTATTGGGGAATAGTCTTGTAATCCTGCTGAAGTTGCATCGAGTCATAATACAGAACACATCACAATTGCCTCTTGAAAATATGAGCCCTTTGAATTGTTACAAATCGCATGAAATATCATAATGGATCACTACATCTGCAATATGAAGAATGGCCCCACTAAGAAGCCGTGCATATACTATACTATTTGTCCTCATCCCACGTGCATGCTAGTATATCATGTTCTCAAGTTCTGACTCTAGGAGGATGTAGCTTCATTTGTCCTCTTGCAGACATCACGAAGATTTGTGACCATCAGGCATAACTAAGCTCATCCAACTTGAGGACCTAAGCAAAAAATTGGTTCCACATGCTACGCATATTCAACGTTGGCAATGTCACCTCGAATTTCAAATTCCTAGACATCTCCCGTGGAAAAATGACAACAAGAAAAAACTTCAAACCTAAAAATTCTCATAACATGATGTTAACCTATGAAGTCTGAACTCGTGTGTAGCGCATGTGAATGTGATTAGAGTTTGTTAGAGTATGTGTCATAGATGGGTAATTGGATCCCTCCACGGGTTCAATTACCACATCCAATCATGTTCGCCCCACATCGTCTGTCAATGGGACTCGCTCGTTCTGGTGGGGTAATATAAGAATCCCCACTCCATATATTCTGTGAGAGAAATAACAAAGTATCAGGCCATGGAGAGGACTTCTCATGTGGTTTCATCCTGCTCCTTGTGGAATAGGGTTCCGCGTAAAATCATGTTTTCTTTGTCTTTATCTCTAGTTATGCTTACACATTCTCATTTTCTATATAGTATCAAAGCGGGTTCGATTCTTGGTTTGTTATTGAAAATTTGCTTTGAATGTTTTTTTAGGCTCAAAAAGGGGGACACTCTACGGTGTTCGCCCCAATATATTCAAATTTGCTTTGAATGTTATAATTCATGTTCGAAATTCGTTCAAGTTCTTCAATATCAAGTTCAAGAAAAACTAGGGTTTTTAAGAAACCCTAATTCTCCACAGCACGGAGGTCGCATTCACCCATAGTATGATACTAAAGATCATCAAGAAGCATCTAGGGTGCCGTCATGCAACCCTCTACATGGCAGTTGCCCACCACGACAGCATCCAAGCCCATGCCTCACGCAACCATGGTAGGGCACCCCATAGATCGGGGCTTCTCCTGCGTGTGTGACATCTCCAAGGTGTTGGCCCTTCACCGAGCAACTCCTAGTGTACAAAGATCTCTAGGAAATTCACTGTGTGTGTGAGCCCTATCTCCATTGCCCCAGCAGTGGCAACGGTCACTGTTCAAGGCGGTGACAACAGCCTAGCATCTCTCTCCAAGCTACCACCATGCATGAGGAGCGCATGATAACCACACAAATCCCGTAGACGAAACTAGGAAGTAGCAACAGTATCCTGGCAATGATCTAGTTGGCAGTGGCGCTTCTCCTTCAAGTCCCTCCTCCCTCCAGCCGCAAGAAAAGGATCGAGCGACCACCAACTCAGAGTCACATCTTCTCTCCCAGGTGACATGCATGGCGACATTGACTACTCCGACTCCAGGTGGTGGCGGGCTCTTGAGAACCTTAGGTTTCGATGAAGGAAAAAGCCCCTCAAGTGGACTTTAATAGCAAGGGTTGCGATTTCGTTTAAAAAAACAAGGAGACCAACTTGGGCCCATGCAATTTTTTTCTTTCCCTGTATGTTTATTTCTAAAGCCTATGTGGGTTGTTGTTGTATCAAACAAAAGCGGGCCATGAGTATTAAAAAAGGAGGGGATATGGACGTGTTGGTCGTGCGCGCGGATGCTATGGATAAGGTGAAGCTTGAGGATCGGAAGCGTTTGGTTGAGTGGCGCCAACGCTCTCGGATGCGGTGGCTGAAGGAGGGCGATGCCAACACCGCGTTCTTTCACAGGATCGCTAGTGGTCGGCGGCGTTCTAACTCTATTTCTTCTTTGCTGATTAATGGCGCCCATGTCCAGGGGGAGCGGGACTTGGGTCACGCACTGGTGGCCTATTTTAAGGAGTGGTTCGGGCGCCGGTCTATGCGCCGGTGGCGTTGGTCGGGTGGTGGGGCTAGCGTGCTCCCTCAGGCGGATACGATGCGCCTAACTCGACATATATCTATGGAGGAGCTGAAAGAGGTTGTTTGGGCCCTCAACCCCGACGCGGCGCCGGGACCCGATGGGTTCCCTGTTTCTTTTTATCGGGAGTTTTGGGATGTGCTTTCTCAGGACGTTTTGGAAGTCGCCCGCGATTTTTGTGATGGCAACCACGGTTTTGATAAACTCAACCGGTCCCTTATTGCTCTCATTCCCAAGTCTTCGACCGCCAACCGTATTGAGGATTTCCGGCCGATCTCCATCTCCAATGCCATCTACCTTATCATTGCTAAGGTCCTTGCTCGGCGACTGGCACCGCTTCTCGACTCTCTCATCTCGCCTTCTCAAGCGGCTTTTGTTCGGGGGCGGCAAATTAGTGATTGCTATGCGGTGGCGTCGGAAATTATTCACGCGTGGAGCAAGAACGGCGTTAGGGGGCTACTTTGGAAGATTGATTTCGCGAAGGCGTACGACTCCTTGGATTGGCGTTTTCTTTGGTCTGTTCTGAAGCGACGCAGATTTCCCTCGCAGTGGATCTCGTAGGTGCGTCGCTGCGTTTCAACGGCCTCTCTCTCGCTTCTTCTCAACGGCCGTCTGGCTGGGGGCTTCTTCCAGCCTCGCCGGGGGATTCGGCAAGGTTGTCCCCTAGCCCCTCTGCTATTCGTCTTGGCCGCCGACGTCTTGCCTTGCATAATTCATAATGTGGCTGCGGCTGGCCTTACCCGTTGGTGCTCTCTTGGACCTTTCCATGTCCCTATTATTCAATTCGCGGATGATACTATTTGCTTCATCGAGGGCGATGCTTCGAATGTGGCGGGTATGGCTACCACGTTGGAGCTCTTCAGCGAGGCTTCGTGCCTCATCATTAACTATGCTAAATCCTCTATGGTTCCCTTCTCCACTCCGCGGGATGAGGTTGCGGAGTGTATGCGGATTTTGGGATGCCCGACGGGCGCTCTTCCCTTGGATTATTTGGGGCTTCCCTTGACGGTTGGGCGTGCTCGCATGCGTGACTGGCAGGCCGTGGTTGATCGGATGGAATCTCGCTTGGCTGGCTGGCGTGCGGCCCTTCTCTCCCGTGGTGGTCGTTTGGTTCTTCTCAAGTCGGTATTATCTTCGATCCCAATCTATTTCTTCTCTGTGAAAGGAATGCCTAAGGGGATCCGACGGAGGCTGGATTCATGCTTGCGGAGATTTCTTTGGGGGAAGAAGGGGGACGGGAGGAGGGGTGTACATTTGGTTGCCTGGGATGAGGTTACTCGGCCGAAGAAGGAGGGGGGTCTGGCGGTGAGAAGGTTGGAGGTGGTTAATGAGGCCCTTCTTCTCAAATGGGTGGCTCGTCTTTGGGGAAGGGAGGAAAATTTTATGCTGAACTTCTTGAGGGTGGCGGTGGGGGTTGACCGGCTTTTTGATTTGAATGGCCGCCTGTCGGGGTCTTCCTCATCCTTTTCCCGTGATATCGTCAATACCCTTTCTCGCAATCGATCCCTTTTTGGCATTAAGGTGGGGGATGGGTCTTTGATCCGTTTTTGGGGTGACGATTGGACCGGTAGGGTCCTCTTCAGGAGTTATTTCCACGCCTATTCGCGCTGGTGGCGGATAAGGATGCTAATGTTGCCTCCTGCTGGGATGGTGTTTCTTGGGGCCCCAGGTTCGTGGCTAATCTCTCTGACCAGCGGCAGGTGGATTTCATGACCCTTCTTGCTATTCTCGCGGACGCGCCCTTGCCCTCGGTCGGTCGCGATCATCTGTCTTGGAAGGACGGCACTTTCTCCACCCGTGCGGCTTACCTGGCTATTCTTCCTCCTCTGGCTGCGGCTGATGCTCCACTTTTCCGGGATTGTCAATTCTTTTGGGGCCTCAGGGTTCCCGAACGAATCGGCATTTTTATGTGGCTCTTTTGTCGTGGGCGTCTGCTGACTCGTAGCCGGTGTGCCTTGCTATTTCCCAACGTCTCTTCTATCTGTGGCCTTTGTGATTTGGAGACAGAGACTATCGACCATCTATTTTTTCGATGTCGCAGAACCCATGACATCTGGGCTGATATGGACTGGCTTGACGTGTCGAATTCTTCATCTTTCTGTGAGAGCTTGGTTAGCTCTCGGGACAGGGCGAGGACGGACCTGCTTACATCTATTGCTCGGCTTTGGTGCATATGGATTGGTAGAAATGAAGCCCTTTTTGCTCGTCAGAGGTTCTACTCCGAAAACGTGCTCATTTCGGCATCTCGTTTACTCCGCGACTGGTCCGATATTTAGGGGATCTTTAATGTAATGGGGGTATCTGATATCGATACCTTCTGTTTTTGCTTCTGTTTTTTACTGTCCGCTTACCGACTGTAAGTTATCTTTTAACTTTTTAATAAATTGGGGCGAGCACCTTCGAGTGCGTCCCCCGCTTTTGAGCGTCAAAAAAAAAGGAGGGGATATGTGAGGGGAAAAAGGAAACAAGAGTTTTGGACCCAACTGTGGGCTACAACATAAAAAAAACCAAAAAGAGGAGGACGCATTTTCTTTGGACCTGATTTGAGCCATAATTATTTTCAAGGTTGCAAAAGTCGGTAGTCAGTACTCGGTCGGTTGGGTCACTGACTAAGGACTAATCAGCAATCGGATGACTAATCGGATTTAGTCGGACTTTAATCGGCTTTGAATTTATAATTATTTTAAATATATAACTCATTCGCAGTCAATGCTCAACGGGAGCATCGTACTTTCGCGGCAGTAGTTGCGGGTCACTCGAAGGCTGCGGGTGGTTCGAAGATGGTGGGGGGTGTGGTCGATGGGGGTGAGGCGAAAGGTATGGTTGGAGGGAAGGCTGACGTGCCAGGGGACGACATCCATGCGGCGATTGGGTACTCTTTGCGGAGGTGCATCTCTGTGGAGGCTTTGAAGGGCCACCTCCTCGGATTCCTTGGTTCGCAGTTTTTGGGGGACGTGGTGGCTCTTGATGCTCGACGTTGCTGTGTTCGTGGCCTCTCCTCGGTGCAGCAAGAGCGCTTAATACAAAATGGAGGGGTGGACGACATTGTTTGGCGACCTCTTCGCTTCGCGGATGGTGCGGTTACAGATTTGGAGGTTTGTGCGGCGAGGGTTCGGGGGGGTCCTTTCCTTTCCCGGATGGTTCACTGCTTGGGGCGGGCCCTCCGGCAATGGGGCACAGTCCTCGCGGTGATCGATGATGGGTTGACGCCCGGCTCGGCTCCGGATGTCACGCGGGTGCTGATGGAGTGCAGCAAGGAGATGTTAGATGGTGCAGATGGCCAGGTCTTCTTCGCGTCTTTGGAGGTTGACCGCTTCAACTTCAGGGTGGAGATGCAGATCGTCGAGCCCCCTCCTCCGCCGAAGGTTCCGAGGCTGCCCGGTGTCGCTTCGCCTTCTGCGTTGACGGTGGGACTCCCGAGGGACGCATTGCATGGAACGTCCCGCGAGGTCGATACGGTGCAACCTTTGGGCTTCTCTCCTCGGGTCATGTGCCTAGTCTCTTAGAACTTCTCTTTGTCGGCTGAGGTGGCAAAGTTGGCTCCCCCTTTCTCTGCGCCGCCCAACTCTTCGCATCAGGCCTCGGATCCCGGCCTTCGGGCAGCGCTCTCGGATCCTCTCACGGGTCGGGCCCATGGGGAGTACAAATCTATTGCTGCTTTCTTCTCGGATTCCTTTCCTAATCGGCTTTCCTCGACCGCGCTGGGCCTCTCGGATCCGACATCTTGCCTGGCCCATCCGTCACCGGCTGGCTGGGCCCTCCCCTTGCTTGGCTCTCTTAACTCGACTGCAGTTGCCCCCCCCCCGGGTCGCCGCGCTTCTCCTCCGCCATCATGACATCTGATGGGGGTTCTTCGAGCTTTTCCTCTGCGCCCTCCGCTGACGCCTCTACGGCTTTGACATCTATCATGGGTGGCCAATCTCGAGGCGCTATTTCTTCTGTTGCGCCAAGTTTGACCCACCATGCGTTGGGTGGTGCTCGTCCCGTTGAGGGGATCGATGACAAGATATCCAGAAAGAGGTACAGACGAAGGAACAGGTCTTGGCCTACGGTCTCCGAGCCACAATCATGCTCAACACTAAAGACATCCATTGCGGAGGCCTCAGGGGTGATCCGTATTCATGGGCTACACAATGGTTCTTTATGAAGATTCTCTCATGGAACGTGCGGGGGATGGGGGAGCTGGACAAGAGGAGGATCATGGGGTCGCACTTCATTGAGTGGGGTTGTGATGTGGTAATGCTACAGGAAACTAAGCTTCAGGCCGTCACCGATGCTTTGTGGAAGTCGTTCGGTGCGGGTGGAATTGATGACTTCAGGGCTCTGGATGCTATCGGTGTGTCTGGTGGGATGCTAGTGGCGTGGAGATCGTCGACATTGGCTTTTAGCTCGGTGTTGCGCGGGCGTCACGTCCTCTCGATTCTCTTGGTATGTGCTGACTCCTCTACGCCAATGGCGGTATCGTGTGTTTTTTTTACGCTCAAAAAGGGGGATACACTCAATGGTGTTCGCCCCAATGTATTTAAAATGAAAAGTAAAAAGTATTTACATGAGAGAAGAAAAGTACAAGCCCAAAACAATACCCCGGGAGGCAGCCAAGAAGGCATACCCCCCGCCGTAAACAAATCGAACTACCCAGAAGATCAATCAACAACAAAAGGCGTCGCCATAATATATATATTCTCCCTGTAGAACCGTTGCCTAGCGAATAAGGCTTCGTTCCTCCCCAACCAAATGCTCCACAAGCGTGCAATCGGGTCCAGCAATTCCCGCCTAGGCCTGCTCCTGGAATTCACCAAGCTCTCACAGAAAGAAGCAAAGGTCGCGATATTGATCCAGCCCAGGTCGTCCCAAAGAGCACGAACACGGCCACATTCGAAGAAGAGGTGCTCGATGGTTTCCCACTCCGTGTCGCAGAGACCACAATTGTGCGTAACATTGGGAAACAAAATTGCACAACGATCGCAAGTTAAGAGTCTACCTCTTCGAAGCAGCCAGAGGAATATGCCAATGCGCTCAGGAAGCTTGAGTCCCCAAAAGAATCTACAATCGCGCAAAAAAGTAGCGTCATCCCCCACAGTGGAAGGAGCAAGATCCTGGTAAGCCTTCCTGGTAGAGAACGGGCCATCCTTCCAAGCCAAATGGTCACGACCCTCAGTGGGCTTGGAAGCGTCCGCGAGGGTAGCCAACATGGAGATGAAGTCGTCCAATCTCTGATCGGATAAATTATCAGTAATCGTAGGGCACCAGCAGCCCTCGTCCCAGCAAGAGGCCACGGATTTGTCTTTGTCGTCCACCAAAGCGTACAAACGAGGGTACAATTCCTTGAAGGCACCCCTCCCCGTCCAATCATCAGTCCAAAAACGAAACGAATTCCCCTCGCCGAGCACAGGTTTAAAGAAGGATCTGTTACGGTTTAGAGCATATATCACGCCACGCCAGAAGGTAGAAGTTGGGTTTAGAGCATATATCACCCCTGAACGGTATCGTGTGTTTACGGCCCTTGTTGTCATATTGTGCGAAGGGAATTGTGGGAGGACCTGCACGAGGCTAGTAGAGCTTTCGAGGGTATCCCTTGGCTCATAGGGGGATTTCAATGTTACTCTTCGAACTTCGGACAGACCACGGTTCAGGGGTGGTCAAGACCCGGGTTCTATTGATTTTGCTGACACGGTGGACTCATTGGCCTTGGAGGTTATGAATGCGGGGGATCTAGCCTACACCTGGAGGAATTCCAACTCTCGCTCTCGAATTGATAGATTTTTGGCCTCGGCTGAGCTTCTTGATTGTTTCGCGCTATCCTCTGTGGTTGCTCGGCCACAGGCCTTGTCTGACCATACACCAATTTTATGGGATTCCGGTGACCCATCCCCGGTGAGGGGTCTCTTTAGATATGAGAAGAGTTGGTTACTGGAGGAGAACTTTAGGGAGGTGGTGGTTTCACATTGGTCCAACATGGAGGTTGTTGGATCGGCGACGTCTAGGTTTGTTCAGAAACTCGGATCCTTGCGCACGAGGCTGTGTTCTTTCAAGAGGGATTCCAGGGCTGCCAGACAGGCTACTAGGCTTGATGCAACCTACTTGGAGTCGTTAGGACTTGAACTAAGTTGCAACCCTAAAAGTTTTGAGCTAAATGACTAAGTTAATGAAACAAGTAAATAGCATGCAATGCAATAATCCAGGGACTGAAATGCAATGAATTAAAAAAAACAGTAAAATAAATAAAAGGGGTCAATGGGAAATGGAAATTGGCACGACGGGGGTTGGAGTCATGCGGATGAAACAACGTTTAGAATTCGAAGACTTTTGACGATGAAAAAACTGATGCCCTAAAAATCAGCAAACAATTGTCCACAAGATACTCGAGTTCCAGCACAAATCTCACCACGAATTCAAGGTAACCCAAGTAGTTAAAAGGTTCCTGGGAAAATATTGTGATGTTGCGACAAATAGGGATCTCAATATTTCACCAAACCAAGCAGCAATATAGCAGTCCACAATACTAATGTCATACGGGCAGAGTAATATGCAAAGAGACGCTCATACCACAACCAACGAGGGGTTTCGGCGTGCTTCAGACCTGGTCAGCGGCAAGACTGGGTGCTGGGTCGCCTGCAGCAGCACGAGATGTCCTGCGTAAGGGGAAAAAGGGGCAGCGTAGGCACAACGGCTGGTCGGGGAAGGTTGGCGACAACGGTAGCAGTGGGGTAGGGTAGCTGGGTGTTGACAGGGGAAGATGGGGCTTGGGGACGAGAGGGAGGCGGCGGGAAAAAGGAGGCGAGGCAGGGAAGGTGCACGTTGAGGTGGCGGTGAGGAGAGGGAGGGGCGAAGTGCGGGTTGGGCGCGAGAGGGTGATGTGGAATCCACGATGGGGTGGGTAGCCGAAGGGAGGGGTGGCGGAGGAAGAAGGGTGGAACGGGAGTCGAGAGGGGCGGCAGGTTGGAAGGGTTAGGGTTAGGGGGGAAGAGGCACGGGTGGAAACGAGAGAGAGAGAGAGAGAGAAGAGAGAGTAAGTGTTGGAAAAATAACTTTCATTCAAAATTAAGATCCTTCCCATAGGCGGGGGTGCCTTTATAGAGGCTAAATCCCACCAAACATGCAACTAATTACTATAAATAGAATAGAAAAGAAAAGATGACAAAGCCTTATATAATGAGCATTTTACATAAATAAAATAAATAAATAAAAGAAAAGCAAATGTTCGACTCAATTTCTTTTAAAAATTATCACATAGCATCATGCTGCATCAGCTCCCCCCTGCTGAGAAGAATCTCGCTCCGTCGAGATGGCGTCGCGATAATTCTGAAGTATATTAGGGCGGAGTTGTCGAAGTTTATCCTCGTCAATCCATGTGCAATCTGTCAGAGGTCGTCCCTTCCACTTGACTATATAGCGACGGAAGAGACCACGTCTAGTCGTCATATCTCGTATGTCGGCAATTATCTTCTATCTGATCGGCATCAGTCGCGGCTGGTGGTTGGTGCGTATCATCAGCGGGAACTACTGGCGTGGTTGCATCTGTCTGCTCATCTCCGTGATATAAGAAGAGATCTGAAACATTAAAGACTGGCGACGACTGGACATCCGGCGGTAGATCAAGTAGGTAAGCATTCTGCCCAATTCTCTTGAGGATGGACCAATCTTTCGGACACTCAATTTCTGGTGGACACTCAAAGGAAACCTCTCCTTTTTTAGGTGGACCATCACTAATTCTCCAACTCTGAACTCGCTCTCTCTACGGTGTAGGTTGGCTTGGGCTTGGTATTTCTGGGTCATGGTTTGAAGTTTGGCTCGGATTTCGGTATGGATATGGGTTAGGTGTTCGACCAGGTCCTCAGTTGTGGCACTACTCCTCCCTTGCATGATTGTGGGTGTAAGGTCTAGAAATTGGGTAATTAGAAAGCCGTACACATTCTCAAATGGTGATTTTCCGATGGATCGGTTAATGGAACTGTTATACGCGAATTCGGCTTGGGGAAGAATTAGATCCCATTTGGACGGAGAGTCCCCTGCAAGACATCGCAACAAATTCCCTAAAGATCTATTAACTACTTCGGTTTGCCCATCTGTTTGTGGATGATAAGCAGTGTTGTATTGCAAACGAGTACCAAGACAAGACCAAAGCGAGCGCCAAAAATGACTCAAAAATCTGGTATCACGGTCCGAAGTAAAAGAACGAGGAACACCATGCAATCGAACATCACGAAAAAAACAAATCAGCGACATGAGATGCATCTGAGGTTTTTTTACATGCAATGAAGTGTGCCATTTTAATAAATCTATCCACAACCACAAAAATAGAGTCAACTTTCCGTACCGTGAGGGGTAAACCTAGCACGAAATCCATGGTGATGTCTTCCCATGGTCGCAGAGGGATCGGTAGAAGCGTATACAACCCAGTGTTCTGCCTATGGCCTTTGAATCTCTGACATATTTGGCATTTTTGTACAAATTTTGTAACATCCTTTCGCAATTGCGGCCAATAAAATCGCTCTTGGAGAAGAGTCACGGTCTTGTCCCTTCCAAAGTGTCCAGCTAAGCCATCGTTATACAGTTCTGAAATTAAATTCTCTCGAAGGGAAGTGGCAGGAATGCACAGTCGGTGGACCTTGAACAGGAATCCCTCATGAAGGACATAAGTGGCTGTCGAATCCTGTCCAATGTCAACACACTCTGCATAAACATGTCCGAAGTCAGGGTCAGTGAGGTAAATATCCTTGAGTGCGTCAAATCCCGATGTACTTACGGTCATTGTGGCTAAAACATGTGTTCGTCTGCTTAACGCATCGGCCACGCGATTCAGGGTCCCATCCTTGTGTTTAAGATGGAACGTGTACTCTTGGAGGAAACTAACCCACTTTGCATGACGCTTGTTAAGGGTTTTCTGAGAGTTCGGATATCTTAAGGCTTCATGATCAGAGTTAAGGACAAATTCACGCTGAATTAGATAGTGCCTCCAATGCTTGAGGGCTTGCACCGCCAAGGCCTTAAATGTCGGTTTCGGTTACCATTTCGATGACCGACCGAAATGGAATTTCGGTGGAAATTCGATCGAAATTTCGGTCATTTCGGTCATTTTTTGTACTAGGGCCCCCATATTTCGGTCGTTTCGGCCATTTCGGTCGAATTTTGATTTCGACTGGATATCAATATTCGACAGAAATTCGACCGAATTTCGCTGAAATTTGAGGCCATATGCACCGCAGCATAGAATTCGACATCATATGCGGAGTACCGTGATCGAGCTTCATTCAACTTCTCACTGTAGAAGGCCACAGGTCGTCCTTCCTGACTCAGAATGGCACCAATCCCAACATGTGAGGTATCACAGTCAACTACGAAAACTTTGGAGAAGTCAGGAAGTGCTAACACAGGGGCATTGGTCAACTGATGTTTTAGCTTTTGAAAGCTGGTTTCTGCTTCAGGAGTCCAAGCTGATGCACCTTTACGCGTGCAATCTACTAACGGAGCCGCACAAGTACTAAAGTTTCGGATGAAACGTCGGTAGAAAGAAGCAAATCCCAGAAACTACGAATCTCGGTGAGGGTTTGGGGTACTGGCCAGTTCTGAATGGCCTGAACCTTGGAGGGGTTAACTTTGAGTCCATCGGCAGTGATAATGTATCCCAAGAAGAGGATCGTGTCAGACATGAAGGAGCATTTCTTAAGGTGGACAAACAATTGTTGGGCTCTTAAGGTTTTCAAGACTTGTCGTAAGTGGACTAAGTGGTCGTCCTTGGTCAAGTTGTAGATCAATATTTCATCAAAGTATACAACCACAAATTTACCGATGAAGGGCCGCAATATATGATTCATGATTCGCATAAAAGTGCTGAGGGCATTAGACAAGCCGAAGGGCATTACTGTCCATTCATAAAGGCCCTCTTTGGTCTTAAAAGCAGTCTTCCACTCGTCTCCAGGTCGGATGCGGATTTGATGGTACCCGCTGCGAAGATCCATTTTGGAAAATAATTTGGCACCTGATAGCATGTCGAGCATATCATCAAGGCGTGGAATCGGAAAACGATACTTGATCGTTATCTTATTGATAGCACGACTATCCACACACATCCTCCATGTGCCATCCTTTTTTGGTGTAAGTAGAGCAGGAACCGCCACAGGACTCATGCTCTCTCGAACATACCCACGACGTAGAAGATCAGTGACATGCTTGCTCATCTCTTCGTGCTCACTTGGGCTCATCCGATAATGTGGCAAATGTGGTAAGCTTGCTCCGGGAACTAGGTCAATGTGATGTTGAATGTCTCGTAATGGGGGTAGTCCTTCAGGATACCCTTCGGGTATAATGTCATCAAACTCCTGGATGATGGGCTTTACCTTAGACGGAGCTTCGGGTATAATCGTCTCTTGTTCGCTCACTTCATGTCCCATCAATACGTAAATAGTGGAGCTCTCCTGAACTTCACGTTGGAATGTCTGGGCTTCCATTAACAATACAGGACCAGAAGTCAAAGGCTTTGACGGTGGAGTACTTTTACCATATTGTGTGGTTGCAGATCGAAGTGAAGCCACATGTCAAGGGCTAAGGGCCTCGCGTTGTGGTCTAAGGGTCACATGTACCTTGTTTATAAGAAATGAGTAAGTGTTCAATTTTCCTCTGTGTTCAGTGTCCCGATCAAACTGCCAAGGTCTCCCAAGTAGTACATGACAGACATACATAGGAGCTACATGGCACCAAACCTCGTCTTTATATGAAGGGTCAATTGAGAAGCTAACGAGACTCTGACGGTGGATCGGAAGTTGAGTGCTCCCTCAAAACCATGCCACACTGTACGGTTTCTCGAGTGGTTGGGTAGGCAAGTCCAACTTGTCGACCATCTCTTGAGACACGAAGTTCTCAACGCTTCCTCCATCAATGATCAACGAACAACGATGTCCTCCTGAGGTGCATGTGGTTCGGAATATGTTGCGTCGCAGCCAACTATCAGCGTCATTGACAGCAGGTGTGAGCAAGATGTTCGTGGGTATGCTATCAGGAGCGATAAATTCCTCATGTTCAATCACCAAGAAAGGTCCGGATATATCTCCATCCACTCCAAGAAGCTCATAGTCATCAGCTCCCGAAGTGACAACAGTTAAAGCAAATTGATCCTCTTCACGCGCTTCCTGATGGTCAGGAGCAGGATCTTCAGGGTCTTCGATGATGCATAAATGGGCGGGCATAGCCTTAGGGTTTGGGCACTCAGTTGCTCGATGTCCCTTTTGATAACGCCGGAAACAAGTATCAGGTCCTACAACAGGTCAACTTCCCAAGATGCCCGGTCCAGGGTTTCCAGTAGATGGTCGTGCGACGGCAGTAGTTGATGGTTTAGCTTGGGGTTTACCCGCAACAATCGATGGGGAAACTATTTTTTTTAGGCTCAATCGATGGGGAAACTATTGGTTTGGAGGTCGTTATCGGTGTACTAGTTCGTGGGATGGAGTTCACAGAAAAAGACGTTCTCCTTGTCTGGGCTTTAGTAAGCTTGGTCTCAGCCCGTTCAGCTTGTTTATAGGCTTCGTCGACGTGTTGACAGTTGTGGAGGTAGAGTTCATCTTGGATAACTTGACGAAGTCCTTGCATGTAGCGGGTGACTTCCTGAACAGGAGTCTCCTGCAATCGGTTTCGATGTATGAGCGACTGGAATCCTTCGGTGTACTCTCTTACGCTCATGGTACCTTGTCTCCAAGATTGCAATCGTGCATATAGATCTTGCTTGTAATCTTCAGGCACAAACTTTGTTTTTTGTTTGGCCATCATCTTGCTCCAACTGCGGATCTTACCTTTTCCCTTTCGTTTGCGTTCAGATTGCAAACGATCCCACCATAGCAGAGCATGTCCTTTTAGTTTGATCGTGACAAATTGAACTTTTCGTTCGCTAGGCATAGTCTTCCATACGAAGAAGTGTTCGACGGTTTGGAGCCAATCCAAAAATACATCAGGATCTTGTCCTCCGTCAAATTCCGGAACATCAAGACAGATGCCTCGATCCCATCCGTCATCGTGCCTAGGACCATGTCGTGACGGGAATTGATAGCCACTAGAGGTTTGTGATGTATATCCAGGGGTGTGTGGATCTTGGTTCTTTGAAATGAAAGGAATTTTATCTCTTAATCCTTCATCGTCGCTTTCCTGTGAAAGATAGTCACTAACGTGTCCATCGGAGGTAGAAGAACTAGAGTCTCGGGATGTGTTACTCCGTGAGTGTCGTCTCCGACTAGTACGCCGACCTTTGTTTGACGTCTCATCATTATGATCCTTCCCAAGCATGCGACTATTTACTGTGGCAATTTGTCCGTTCGCTGTGGCAATTTGTCTGCTCAGTTGATCGTACATTTGTTTCAGTTGAACAGACAGGGACTCTAATGATAGCTCTGTTTGTGTGGTGTTGCCGGCTTTAGAGGTATTCGGTTTTTCAGCCATAGGAATCCTATACTTTTTTGTGTGTGTTTTGGTTGTTGTTTTTTAGGGTAAATTACAATTTGGGTCCTTATCTATGGGTCTGATCTCAGAATGGATCCCGATCTTTAAATTGTAACGATTCAGGTCCCATGACCATTTAGGAAATGGAAATTTTGGGATTCATGACGAATATGCCCTTTTTGGGAAGGGTATGGGGGTTGGGTTCCAACTTTTAAACAAGGGCATACTCGTTATTAGCCCCCAAAAGTTCTTTACATTAATGACCCTGGGACCCGAATCGTTACAATTTAAAGATCGGGACCCATTCTGGAATCGGACCCTTATATGGGGACCCAAATTGTAATTTACCCTTTTTTTATCTTATATATATATATTTGAGATGCAATAAAACAAACGAAACGGACCAATATGCTCTGATACCAAATTGATGCAACCTACTTGGAGTCGTTAGGACTTAAACTAAGTTGCAACCCTAAAAGTTTTGAGCTAAATGACTAAGTTAATGAAACAAGTAAATGTCATGCAATGCAATACTCCAGGGGCCGAAATGCAATAAATTAAAAAAATAGTAAAATAAATAAAAGGGGTCAATGGGAAATGGAAATTGGCGCGACAGGGGTTGGAGTCATGCGGATGAAACAGTGTTTGGAATTTGAAGACTTTGACGATGAAAAAACCGATGCTCTAAAAATCAGCAAATAATTGTCCACAAGATACTCGAGTTCCAGCACAAATCTCACTAAGAATTCAGGGTAAACCAAGTAGTTAAAAGGTTCCTGGGAAAATATTGCGATGTTGCGACAAATAGGGATCTCAATATTTCACCAAACCAAGCAACAATATAGCAGTCCATAATACTAATGTCATACGGGCAGAGTAATATGCAAAGAGACGCTCATACCACAACCGGCGAGGGGTTTCGGCGTGCTTCAGACCTGGTCGGCGGCAAGACTGGGTGCTGGGTCGCCTGCAGCAGCACGAGATGGCCTGCGTCAGGGGAAAAAGGGGCGGCGTAGGCACAACGGCTGGTCGGGGAAGGTTGGCGGCAACGGTAGCAGTAGGGTAAGGTAGCTGCATGTTGACAGGGGAAGATGGGGCTTGGGGACGAGAGGGAGGCGGCAGGAAAAAGGAGGCGAGGCAGGGAAGGTGCACGTTGAGGTGACGGTGAGGAGAGGGAGGGGCGAAGTGCGGGCTGGGCGCGAGAGGGTGATGCGGAATCCACGATGGGGTGGGTAGCCGAAGGGAGGGGTGGCAGGGGAAGAAGGGGGGAACGGGAGTCGAGAGGGGCGGCGGGTTGGAAGGGTTAGGGTTCGGGGGGAAGAGGCACGGGTGGAAAAGAGAGAGAGAGAAGAGAGTAAGTGATGGAAAAATAACTTTCATTCAAAATTAAATTCCTTCCCATAGGTAGGGGTGCCTTTATAGAGGCTAAATCCCACCAAACATGCAACTAATTACTATAAATAGAATAGAAAAGAAAAGATGATAAGGCCTTATATAATAAGCCTTTTACATTAAAAAAAATAAATAAATAAAAAGCAAATGTCCGACTCAATTTCTTTTAAAAATTATCACATAGCATCATGTTGCATCAAGGCTGGAGGCTGAGGAGGTGGTCATGAGACTTGACGCTTTGGAGGATAGCACGGAGCTATCGGGGGAGGAGTTCGCCACTCGATCGCTTGCTCAAAAGCTTAAAACGTCTGAGGATCTTAAGCGCTTCACTGAGTGGAGATAAAGGTCGAGAAGTACTTGGCTTAAGGAGGGGGACGCTAACACGGCATTTTTCCATCGCATTGCCAGCGGGAGGCGTCGTTCGAATGCTCTGCGATCGATCACGGTCAATGACGTACGTGTGGATGGTGACAGGGAAATGGGGAAAGCGATCGTCTCCTACTTTAAGGAGTTCTCGGCAATGACGATTCCCAGGCTTTGGAGATGGACGGGGGTTGGGGCTACGTCTCTAACGCCCTCTCTATGTGATGGCCTGACGCAGGAGGTGTCCTTGGAGGAGGTTAAGGCTGCAGTGTGGGACTTGAATGCGGATGGGGTTCCGGGCCCGGATGGCTTCCCAGTGGCTTTCTACATAGATTTTTGGGATCTGGTGGGTAACGAGGTGCTGGAGGTCATCTCCGAGTTTTGTGTGGGCAATGCTGGCTTCGAAAGGATTAATAAGTCCCTGATCGTTCTCCTTCCTAAATCCGCGTCGGCCGAACGGATCGAGGAATACCGCCCCATTGCTATCTCTAACGCCATGTTCCTGATTGTGGCGAAAGTGTTCGCCTTGAGACTCAGCCGGGTTCATAAGACCCTTATTTCCCTGCTCCAATCTGCCTTTATACATGGACGGCAAATCTCGGACTGTCTTACTCTTGCATCGGAAATCATAGCAGACTGGAGGAGAGGTGACAAGCAAGGTGTTCTTTGGAAAGTTGAATTTGCAAAAGCCTATGATAGCATAGATTAGAAGTTCCTTTGGTTGATTCTGCAGCGGAGAGGTTTCCCGGAGCTGTGGATATCTTGGATGAGGCGTTGTGTGACGACGTCTTCCTTCTCGGTCTTGGTGAATGGCCGCCCGGAGGGGCTTCTTCCAGCCACGTAGGGACGTGTGCCAGGGTTGCCCCCTTGCTCGTCTGTTATTTGTCATCGCTGCGGATGTCCTGGCGTGCATTGCTTGCCATGTTGTTGATTATGGATTATCGTTTGGTTTCACAAGGGATGGTTTGGTGATCCCGCTCCTGCAATATGCAGACGATACTATCTTTTTCATAGAGGGGGCGTTGCAGAGGCCTCTGGCATGTCCGTGGCCCTGGATCTTTTCAGTGAATTGTCCGGTCTCTTCAAAAATGTCGATAAATCGAAGGTCATCCCCTTCGGCCTTTCTCCGGAGGAGGCTGACGCTTGTGGACGGGCTTTGAAGTCTGATTGTGGCTCCCTTCCGATTGATTATCTAGGGATGCCCCTTGACGGTGGGAAGAACATGCTGCGGGACTGGCTCAGGGTCGTTGAGAAGGTGGAGGCGAGGTTGGCAGGGTAGAAGTCGGCCATTCTCTCCAGAGGGGGCGTCTGGTCCTCTTAAAGGTGGTTCTCTCTTCCATCCCTATGTACTTCTTATCCAATCGCCGGCTGCCAAAGGGGATCTGTAGCCGCCTCGAGAAGCTAATGCGTAGGTTTTTATGGGGCAAGCATGGGGAGGAGTCGGGGGGGATTCACCTGGTTGAATGGGAAGAAGTTATGCTCCGCAAGAACGAGGAGGGGCTGGGGGTACGGAGGCTGGATCTTATGAACGACACTATGCTTCTTAAGTGGGCTTGCAGAATTTGGGGCCCGGGGGAGGACTTCTGTAGCAATGTTCTTCGCAAAATTTACGATGTCGACGGGGCGCCGCTGAGCCCTGCTACTCTGGTGGGATCTCCCACGCCGTTCTGGAAGGGGGTGGTGGAGGTCTTCTCTAGACATATCTCTCTATTTAGGCCGATGCTTGGCAATGGTGAATCCTTCGCTTTCAGGACTAATGACTGGACGGGGGGCATTGTGCGCGCAGTTCCCTCGTCTGTTTGCTCTTGCGACTGATAAGAATGCGCGGGTTGCATCTTGCTGGTCGGACGGGAACTGGTTCCCCGCCTTCTCCTCTAATTTCTCGGACCAAAGGCTCGAGGATTTTCTTTCCTTGCTTGATTCTATCAAGGAGGTGGGGCATCCTACAGTGGGAAGAAATCATTGGAGGTGGCGGTTGGGCCCTTTCTCGGCTAGGAAGGTGTTTGGGGCGATCTGCAGGCCTCCCCCATCACGATCGGAGGCTTTGAATCGTGATTGCGCTTTTTTTGTCTCGGGCTTCCTGAACGGATTGGCTTCTTCCTGTGGTTATTCCGTAGGCAAAGACTGATGACGAGAGACCGATGTGCTAGGCTCCTAGGCTCGGTCTCTGACAGATGCCTCCTGTGCGACGTGGCGGTTGAGTCCATTGAGTACATTTTCTTTAGGTGCCCTAAGGTGATTCAGGTATGGGACAAGGCAAGGCTGACATGGGTGTGCACGTCCGGCGCGGCTTCCTTCTGCGGCTCGATGGTGGCTAACAGGAGCAGAGATCGGAGGGAGCTCCTCACTCCCGTGGCAATTCTGTGGGCTCTGTGGCTGGGCAGGAATGTTGTCCTCTTCTCTGGGCAACGTTTATACAAGGAAAATGTGGGCATACATTCCGTGAGATTGGTTGATGAGTGGGTTTTGTAGTTGTTTTGCTTAGTTTCTTCTTTCCCTTTGTATTTCCCCTTTATTTCTTTTCGTTAATTAAGTTTTGGGGCGAACACCAGTGAGTGTATCCCCCTGTTTTTGGCTTCAAAAAAAATATATAACTCATTTTTATACATATATTTACATAGAATTTGTACATTTTTATGCTATCATAATAAAATAAAAAAGTAATTGAATTTAAATAAAGCATTGAGCATATATTATAATAAGTTTGCTTATAAAAAACAAAACATATAAGAATATAGTATCTCCAAGCTAAAAATTGGTCGACTAGTGTACCTAGTCAGAATTAGTCGGTACTCGGTCGGCTACCCCACTGACTAGACTAGTCGGACCTACTAGTCGGGCCAGTCGGGCGACTTTTACAACCCTGATTATTTTTAAAAAAGGAAGTTTGTGATTGAGATAAAAAGGCTATCATACAAAAAAAAGCCACACGAAAAAAAATTCATAAAATGGTTTAAAAAGAGAACATGGCTTATTGAGAAAAAACGGAGAGCTTTCTTGTTACACTACTTTTATTCTTCCCCCAACTTGGTCGACGTCATATTTTCCCTATAAGTATGGGAGAAAGGGGGAGTATTATGCAGAGCTTTCATATTCAGACTCCACCAGTTCGAGGTATTCTGTGTTCGAGTGACCTAGTACTCCGACGAGGAGGCTAAATTTCAGACTCCATTCTCCAATGATTGTGAACTCAAGTACGAGATCCTTCCGAGGTTCCTATGAGAGAGCACTATTTGAGGTTCCTATGAGAGAGATCCATCTTCAGATATCTAAGTATGGATTTCTTTGTTTGTCCCTTTAGAGAGATAGAGCAATCTTCAGTAATGAAGATAGTTGCGGGCCAGAATTCTTTGACAAGAAGACTCATTCTAGTTTCAGTGACTCTACATAGTACAGAGCATAAGTTCTCCGACAAGGAGACTCATTCAAGTTTCAGTGACTCTGCGTAGTACAGAGCACACATTCTCCGATAAGGAGACTTAGTTCAGTTCAAGTAACTCTGACATATGCAATACATAGCATACGTTCTCTGGTGAAGAGACTCAGTTCACGCTACAACCCTTCAGTTCCTCCTCACCATCACGACATGAGAAGCATCATCCTCAGTTAGCAACCAATAGATTATGTGTTGAGTTGATATTGTTCGTAGTGTCTTGTATTGTGTGAATGAGTGGTTTATTTTTATTTGTCCAAGCTGAGAATTGCATGCTCCAGCTTGAGCGGGAGTGTTAGAGTATGTGTCATAGATGGTAATAGGATCCCTCCATGATCCAATTACCACATCCACTCATATTAGTCACACATCGTCTATTAGTGGGATTCGATTATTATAGTGTGGCTAATAATGCAACTGAAGATTTGCAATGGTGAAAAATAAATTTTTAACGGTAGAAAATAATTGGTGGAAGAAATTGGAGGGTAGAAGAAGAGAATACTCGCCAGATGCAAGAGATTTGGAGAAAGAAGTGTAGAAATCGCGTTGAGGGAGAAGAGAGAAAGGGAGATAAATGAGACAGGTCTCAAATTTTTAATTGACTCTGAATGATCCAAAATATTAGACTACCATCCCCTTTATGTAGGAGCGGTGTAATTACAAAAATAGAAAACAAATAAAATCCAATCCTAACATACCCTATTTGGACTCTAATTAACTCTAACTAATAAAGTAGAGTTCACAATCGATCTCATTATTTAAATAAAAATGACATTGCAACATACTCGATTGGACGGAAATAAATTTACTCTTACCCTAATCAAAATAGACTCTAATTAACTTACAAAAATTAAAATCCTAATTTAAAATGCTCATTGACAGATGAAAAATCTCCATTAAACCCCAATTTATCGTTTCATACCGTATCGGTTCTCTGCCATTTCAAAAACTCATTTCCTGATGAGTGACTTGACATGTGAGTTGCAACGACTCTTTGTAGTTTTCATGCTGGAAGAATAGATGTGGGATGCGAAGTGGAGTCCAAACGTCATTCCCGCGCGTCGACTGTGTGCACTCACCTTGATGCTAGAAGAATAAATGTGGAGTGAATAGAGGACTTCATGCTGACGTCTTTGTACTTCTCGAATTATTGTTAGTACCCAACGATTCGTGGTTAATTCATGCGACACATTCATTGTTTGGTTTATGGAGTTTGGATAGGCCATGGATTATAGAAACAACAAGAGGGAAGATGCAAATAAAATGTTTGGCATGTATGTTCTTATATAGGGAGGGTCAAGAGTCCTAATTCCAATAGGAATGACTTGTTGTCCAGTACTTTTCCCTTTAGCACTCCTATTGGAATATTTTTCCTAAGGAGGCATGAATGCAGAATTCCTACCCATTCACTAGGAAAACTCCTTTTTTGCTTATTTTTTAAGGCCTTTTTTTACTTTTACCAAAGACAACCATGTCTTCTTTTTTAAAGAGAATTGAATCTCTCTTGATGGCATTCCCAAACGATTACTAGGGTTTTACCTTCCTCAAGTGCTCGATGGCAGCAGGAGTTCGGAAGCGAACAGAGCACATCGCATGGAGGCTGGCGGCGACAGGAACCACCCAAAATCAGGCAGTGGCGACGACAATCGCGTGGTGGATAGTGGTGATGACGCACTTGTGAACTGTCGATGCAGTGGCGACATCGTCCGCACCATGGCCTCAAATTTCAGCGAAAATCAGTCGAATGTCGATATCCTGTCGAAATCGAAATTCAACAGAAATGGTCGAAATGGTCGAAATATGGGGCCCTAGTACAAAAAATGACCGAAACGATCGAAATTTCGATCGAAATTCGATCGAAATTCCATTTCGGTCAGTCACCGAAATGGTGACCGAAATCAACATTTAGGGCCTTGGTCCGCAGGGGTCAACGGTGATGCTCCATCGACAAAAGGGATGGGGTTAGACCATGTGAGGGTGCCGCTTCTTGACGGGGGGCATGGTGGTGATTGTGCTAGGTTTGTGGGAAGGGGTGGTGCGGTTGTAGGCAGTGGAGATGGTGGAGCGCGAGAACCTGAAGCCAGTTGGGGTCGATGTAAGGGGTAGCGGGGGTGGTTAAACGAAAGCAAGTGGTGGTTGGATGGGGTGGTGGTGCTGGGTAAAGGATGGCAGGGGTGTTTTTGTGATGAAAGGGGCCGGTGGCGGTGGTACATCCACAGCTGGTGGTGAGCGTGGTTGTTGCTAGTGTCAAAAACAAAGGTGGGAGTGGCTGAGAAACCTCTAACATGACACTGTGCGATGACCTCAACCTCTGCAATGAAAACAAACACATCACCCAGAATTGTGAGCCCCGAGGTCACGAAATGTGGCCATCGTTCTCTTAACATAATCCCCTAGGCACACCCCCCTCCCCCCAATCTCACTAAGTCTCATTGCATATCGATGAGGAATACATGTCGGGGTTCACAAAATAGATAAATATCATAATATTCTCCAAATAAATGAAAACCACTTTTGTCCTTTTCTTATTTTCAAATCTTCCTTCAAAAGCTTAGAAAAAAGGAAAAACCTCAATTATAGACCTATGGGGCAAGAAACAGATCCCCGCTTCTGCAAACCACAATTTTTTTTACTTGCCATAAAAAAGGTGAGAGGCATAGGTTAAAAAACAATCTAAATATTACTACCCTTTGATTGGATGCCAAGGTTTCCATCGTCTTCTATAAAAATAAAACATTCTAGTGAAATATCACCAAATTCACCACTTATCCGAACACTCCAACTGGAATTCTCTTCGAGAAAAGAGACATCATCATTACTGAATCATTGCAATAGCTCCCGATGCCATCTCAATCTCTCTGGAATATGTACAAATATTTTGCGAAGGTAATCAACCAGAAACCCACGTTCCTGTTTCAAAAGCCATCAAACTAACTTGGAAAAGGCGTAGAACCAGTGAACAAGCTCCCACCTTTTCCTCATATACAGCATCCACATCAAAAAAATCCATCCCCACATCCCACCGTCAAGAAAAAGGGCGGCGGTCAAACCCAGTCCCAAGCATCAGAACCAATCTTTTGGCCGTGAAGAGCACAGTGGCGAGATGTCGCTTCTTACCTAAGGAGGAGGAGGCGATGGCGGAACCGCAGCCGAAGGTCTTGAAACAGGCGTCTACGATCTTCCCGGTGGCGGCGTCGACCTTGATCTGGAGCTTCATGACGTCGCCGCAGGCGGGAGCGCCTAGGCCCGTGCCGACCGAGGGGGTCGTCCTTGTCGAAGGACCAACGTTCGGCGGGGGTTGTCGTAGTGCTCCCACCACCCTCTCATGGTACCGCCGCGGGGCGAACGGGAGGCCGTGCCGATATCCTAACCCCAACCCTAGCCCCTCCACCATGGATGCCGCCCGCCTTCCTCCGAAGCTCAGCATCGTCGGAGGGAGAGAGAGTGTGTGTGTGAGAAGTGAAGTTTGTTACCGGAAGGAGGGACGAGGGAAAGTGTTTCTGCATTTTATTATAGGGGTTATTTTCACTTGTGCCCCTCTAAGATATCGTAATTTCAGTTATACCCCTATCTTTTTGGTAATATCAGTCGTGACCCTCACTTCTTTCTCCGTTATCACTTGTGCCCTTCCGTCAGATTGACCGTCAATGAGTTGACTTAACCATAGTTTTTTCAAACCTTGGTGGAGTTAAGAGGGGTATTATTGTCCAGACTTTTTCTTCATCTTCTTCCTCCTCCATTTGGTCTTCTTCATTTCTCTTCATAATTTCTCTCTCTTAGTGACACCTTCATGCATCCATCGAATCTCTAAAATTTTTGCATTTTCACGGATATATCACTCATTACGAATCACGGTTAATTTGATTAAAATTTTTGATGATTTTTTATGAATCAATTAGTAAAAAATTTATCTTAACTTAAAAAATAATGAAAGCCCTCATGTGTTCAGCCCTTCCTCTCCAGGTTCTCGACGACGGCTGGCAGGGGGTGACCTGGACGCAGGGGGCGCGGGGGCAGGAGGAGGTGGGGGGAGGGGGAGGCGACGGCACGGCCGGGGGAGGGGTAAGCTGGGGCGGAGGGGCAGCAGGGGGTGGGATGGGGGGAGGTCAGGGCGAAGGGGCGGCAGGGGGTGGGGGGAGGTCGAGGCAGCAGGGGGCGGGGGTAGGTCGGGGCGGAGGAGGGGGCAGGCTGGGGCGGAGGAAGAGGGCAGGCCGGGGGTGGGGAGAGGAGTTTCGGGAGGAGAGGGAGGAGGAGGAGGTTGGAGGAGGAGGAAGAAGAGGAGGAAGAAGAGGATGAGGAAGAGGGTGTCAAATGACCATTGAACCCTTTTTAAAATTAATTTCCGCTTATGTTCTCAAAGTTAACGTCTGTTTGCATGTGGATGGACGACAACTAACTCAAGGGGAACAACTGATAGAACGACAAGAAGTTGGTGGCACAACTGATATTACCAAAAAGATAGGGGCATAACTGATATTGCGATATCTCGAAGGGGCACAACTGATAAAAACCCTATTATTAGGGATGTTTATACCATAGCCCCTGACGAATTATGAAAAAACCTCTCTATTATATGATTACCTCATAATCCCTGCAAACTTACTCTTACACGACGATCCCTTATGGTCATTTCGTGCAGGAGATCGTCCCGTGTAAGAGGTAAGTTTGAAGGGATTGTTGGGGAAATATGAAAAATGCAAGGATTGTTACGTAATTGGCAAAAAATAGGATTCGTAATGAAAAATCTATTTTTATTAATAATAAACATGACATGTCATAGGGGAGATTAATAGTACTGCACTAACCTTGTTTGCTTTGATTCATGTACACATTAATTTGACATCGAGGAGTTATTTGTATTTTGACAGCCGTGGAAATTGATTTTTACGATAAAACAAGAGGTAGAATTGAAAGAATAGGGAATATATTTACTTCGACAGTGTTCTTCTGGTTCTAATTTCACTAGGTTTGAACTATGAAAAGCAACGAAAGTTGATTTTCATGATATAACAAGAATATAAAGGAAAGGGAATATATTTTCTTTGACAAATATCTCTGTAGCATTTCTAAATGTTATCGGGTTATACTTAGGTAACTCGGATCCGATTAAACAAAAGATCAAGCTGACCGCACTTGAACTTTAAAGTAATATTAATATCAAACTAATTAATTATTAAAAAATAAATACGAGCTGGGTAATACTTTTTATTTTACTAAAATTTAAGAGTCGTATATATAAAAAATTATCTATCAATTTGTTGGTATAAATTAACTATTATCAAATTGGTTGGATTTGCAAATAAATTAATCAAGTGACTTTATTTGATTAGATAAAGAGGAGATAATTAGTTGTCAATTAATTGAGATAAATGAATTTTTTAAATTAAGAAATTATGAGAAGATAAATATATAATTAAAAGGGGAGGATAATTAGTAATTTAAATTATCATCTATTTTATATCATGTATATGAATTTTCGTAACTCTCTCGTCCACCGTCAAAACTCACGCATTTCATCCTCAAATAAAGGCTCCAAGGCGTGGGAAGCGGTCCCCAGGTTCGGTGGTTCATCGGGACGCTCACGGAAAAGGTGAAAGACCTATATCTCTACACTTGTCCTTCGTCATGTGACATGTTTGAGCTATACTAAATCTTGATTACTTCTCATCTTCTTGACCATCCAATCATTTTATGAATTCAAAATTATTCAATATGAATCTCTCTTGCATACATATATTTTATTTGTATTTTAATTGTTATATTGATCGTTAAAATGTAAGTATGATTGGATTTTAGTGGATAAATCTCATGTCCAAATCAAAATATGAAATTTCATATGCTAAGTATATGATTTTATAAGGCATGTCGTATTTTTGGTGTGAATCGAATTTGATTTGAACGGATCAGGACAATTAGGAATGAAAACGTGCTAGATTGGATGTTTCTGATGTTCAAACATTTATTCTGGAAAATTTGAACCGCTAGATTTCGAATCCGAGACATGTTTGAGTAGATAATCAAGTCTTTTACCTACAGTCCAAGTTTCATGACGATTAGATATCGTTTTGATGATCAAATATATTATCTCGAACAACCACGCAAAACTAAATCAAGGCGGATTTAGGGAGACCATGCTCATGATTCTAGCCATCCACCCACGTGTATGCCCAATCAGAGTGCCAGGTGGAACTCATACCTACATTGATGGATAGGAGAGTTTAGGTCGTGCGGGAACTCTTCTTTTGGTTATTTTATGACAATATCCGCAAAATATCCTTTTCCTCAAATTGTGTTTATTTATGATAGTGTTTGGTTATTTTATGGCAATATCCACAAAATATCATTTTTTCTTAAATTGTGTTTATTTTTGATAGCGACGAATGTTGCCTTTCAAATCGAAGCATGAGTTAAGTTGTAAAATATGCTTAATTTACTCCTTCATTGCAGATTGATAATTGAATTACTATGTTATATTAACATCTCAAAATTATATGCTTTCAAGTTATTAATTTCTTTATGAATGTTGATTATAGCTACAACCTTAACATTCTTTATAATAGCATGCTTGTTGCAATTACTGCGAATCTGAATCTGTTTAACTTGGTATTGTCTTAGAGTGCTTTGTGATCCTCCTATTGCATCAGTTTTTCTTTTAATTAACATGCTAAGTTTGGAGATGCTTTGTGTTCCTTCGAATTTATGAAGTCATATCACTATGTGAATATTGTGTGCTTTGTTAAAATTTTCAACTTAAATATCGTCACTCAATTGCACTTTGGAAGCAAAATATATGAACTTAGATATGTTGGATACTAATACACAGATGACCACTACCCTTGAATTACATACTAACTTAGATTTGTACCACTTAGAACATATACTTTTTAAGACATGGGCTAATCTTCCACTCATTTTACAAAGTAACCATGAGGAATATTAAAGTGGTGTTGCATTTAAGTTGGATTATTTAACTTAAGTACTTGAACTAATATGAAGATAATAACCCAAGGGAGTCACGAACCCAAGGGGCTTCGGGTAGATTGTGTGGTGGCTCAACTCGAACTTAGGGGAAAGTAAAAGAGAAGGTCACAATACTAGGGCGTAATATTACATATATACATGTCACACTTGTGTTGTCTTTTGTGTGACAAGGAATGCTTATTTAGTCATCGTATGAAGCATCGTAGTGACAATACCTTATAATCATATTAGTGTATCTTTAGTATGAAATAACTTCAAGAGTAGCCACTCAATCACGTATAGTAAAGGGGTTTGAGGATTCTTTCAATTTTCTGCTGCAACAGGGATCTGATTTTACTTTCTTCTCTCATACTTAGCATCCAAAGTATGATTAATAACTTGTTAAATGAAGGAATTAAATTAGAAATAGAAGTTCATTTTTATACGTTGGTATGTTATGTTTATTGATACAATGCAAGTGCTTCATCCTTCATTGTGATTGATTATCACCATGTTGCTGCTTACCTGTTCATATACAGTTTAATACATCTACTTACTTGCAAATGAATTTCGATTAAATGCATGCCAACTCTTAATGTAATTTTGATATCATTCTTATTAATTACGTGTTAAAGAATACTCGTTGAAGTTGCTCATTACCTGATACTCTTCGCCTTGACATAGCCTTATATATGTAAATATTACTTCACTGGGCTAGTTAGCACACCTTTCAATTTGTGACCCATGTAAAGGAATTGTTCAAGAGGAAACACTTGGTGACTATTTGGAGAATTATGCACTTTTGAAAAAGAGGTGGTCATTTGATTCTAATTTTCCTATCCCATTTTGCTTTGTCATAATTAGGTCGTATATCTGATGCCCTGTAATAAAGGTTTTCTAAGTATTGTTTTTTTGAGATATTATTATATATCATGTTATCTTCTTCATGTTGAATATATGGATATCTTTCGTTCGTGATGGAAATGGTTATGGTTGGTGATGTGAATATTTCATATTTGATGTTGGATGACTCTATTTTGGATAGATTGATGAGATTAACTCCCCGCACGAGAACATTTGGACATGATCGATATTGGCTTGGGGCGGGGCTGTTACAATCCCCTTGTTTTGTTTCTATTGGAAAATAAAAATAAATTGGAAGCCTTATTTCTATGCTCATGATGATGTGAATGAAAGAAAATTGGTAAAATGTACATCATGAAAAATAATTCATGTATATTTCTGGAGAGGGAAGAGAGGAATTGTAACAGAAACTTGTAATATATTCTTAGCTCCAAAGGGGAAATATTCTCAAGTAATGTTAAAATAAAACATATTCTTTTCTTATAAGTCAAATAAAAGTTAACTTTTTGACTACTAGAGAAGTAATGTGGCATCCTTTGATAGACTATTGGTACATATTCTTAATTTGCTATAACATATCTTACAAAGCAGCTATGGAGACCACATTTGTAAAATGCATTAAATAAGTTTATAAACACATTGTTATGTCCCTATTTTTCATCCTACCATTCTAGTAAAGTTTTTCTTTTAGATTTCTTCTCGCTGCCCCTCAAGCAACCTTCTCATTGTTGCCCTCCTTCGAGTGATGCTCCTCGCTATCACCATTCTCAGCACAAGTTTCCTCCGTATAACCATCATCTTCAAGCCATTGTCGCCCTCCCTCCCTTCCTCCTCACAAGCTTCCTCTTTGTCAAGCATAGCAGTAAGCATTCATTATGAACACATTTTCCCCTTATGTATGTAGTTTATGAAATTTTAATTTTTTTTGCCCCAAAAATAGTTCCACATAGGACACTCACAACGTATAAGAGTGTGTTATAAGAGATGTGAATTACTACTTGACAACTTAGCCTTAAGTATTTTGGGTGGTTGTCAATGTGTCCAATTGGGCATGACTCAAACAAATTGTTAGGTCCAGTTTATCTTAGTAATGGTTTGAGGACCTAAGCCAGGGACGCTACAAATTGTATATAATAGGTTCTCTCTGATAGTGGAAATGACTACCCAAGAGGAGGAGCCACTCCTACAAAGATATAGGAGAAAATGACAACATGGAGCATGTAGACGCCACTATCATGGGAATAAGTGATGGACCATGTCGCAATGAGGACGTTGTGAATATAAGCGGGGGAGATTGTAACCCCGCACAAATAGTCCCGCATTGGATACTCACAAAGTGTGAGAGAGTGTGATACTATTCTGGATAAATTAGACTTAAACATTTTGGATGTTTGTCAATGTGTCTAATTGGGATCAAAGCCAATAAGTTTTTATGACCAATTTTCCTCTACAACCGACCATGGCCCTAAGCCCAATACATTACACAAGTTATCAAGTAATGGGTTCGATCGGACCCGTTAACAACCACTTTACAACTTATTTATTTGGACCTAATTGAACTCATTGACAACTTATTGGGTTCAGATCCAATTGAATTCTCCGCTCTGATTTTTCACTCACACACTTTATGAGGATTAGATATATGACCATGTTTTGGGGGTGTTTCTATTCCACTTGCATCCACAACTTCCTCATTACAATATGACCTATCACTTTATTTTTTTCGTCATAGTAACAATTGCACATTCCATGTAGCATTCTCCTCTTATCTCTTGTGGAGATGACCCCACCTCTGAAGTAGCCATTTTCGCTATCAGCGGAACATAGTTTGGTACCATCTATGAAGTCTAGGTACCTAGAACTGAGTAGCTATCAGGAGGAACTGACGATCATAACTTCTTGGACTCAAGCTTAGGGATGAATATCAGGCTAGTGGTGTTCCGACCCAAGTCCTATTTAATTTTTCGAGTCATGGACCAGGACATGACCCACAATTTTCAGTTACAAAGCGACCACAATCCATATGGACCCAATTAACATGGACTCGAGTTCAGGTCGGCTCAGGCAATGTAATATATGTTTAGGTAGGAAGGATGGAGAAAGAATATTAATTAAAGGTGCATAAGCTAGTGACATAATAATAGGAAAGAATAGACATCAAGGGGATCATGGGTATAGGTTGCAACATTTTGAAATTAACGATTTATAGATTTAAAAGTTTATTGCACGAGAGACTCATATGATGAACAAGGAGAGGAGTGATAGTCATCATATAGCAAAGAAATTACGCAGTATGAAGATGAGAGGAAATTATTTACTAGAGGTTTGCCGTAAGAGAAAAAGTAACATACCCATACATAGTTAGCAAAGATTTTGGAATGAATGAAATCTATATGTGATCACGAATTATTACATGGGTCGTTTTATCGAGCTCTCACTTATATCGAGTCGATGGGCTCATGGGTTCAAATCGAGGTCGTCCCAAACCTAACCCTTTGGCATGGCATAAATCGAGCTCACGGGTCGGGTTGGGCTTGAATTACGTAGATCAAATCCGGTTGGTCTTGACATTTCAGTGAAACATATTATACCTTTGACAAATTATTTTATAACTGAAATTCAAAAAACATTATACTTTTTTTAAATAAGGATCGTTTTTATTATGTAGACCTATAGTTTAAGACCTTTTATGTAAATTACTCCATAGTAAAATAACATCAAAGAATCGTTTGTTTTGAAAGATCCATGATTAGCTATCACATCAAATAATAGATGGTGAATAATGTGAAAATGAAAACATTTCTTTTTAAAGCAAATTTAATATAGAATGAATCAGCTAAAAATATAGTGTGTAACTATTTTCATGCAGGACAATGTTATTAACCAAAAATTAAATAAAGTCCCAATATAATTAAATAAGAACTTATCCACAACTCTAAAAAAAAGTTGTGGCGATAATCTGTGGCATTTGATTCTATAATTATGGCAACGAAAACTTTGAGTTTTGACAGTCGAGTTGTCATACAAAATCCATTGCCAAAAGTATGATAACAGAATTTTAAAATAACAATGTATTTGTTGCAACTACTTTAGCGGTGGAAAATTTATTGCATATAGTAATTTGTTGTAGTGTTTCCTCTTTGGCAAAGGCTACAAGCAACAAAGACATGTCTCTTTATCCTTAACATGTCAACATGGATGCAATGAACCTCTTTCTAATCGGTCCATATCTATGGCTCCATGACCCAATGGATGGAAATATCATTGCACTATGCATACATCACTTTCAAACATGCCACTAAAGATTAGCAAATGCAATCACATCATGACAGTGAGATTGTGATGATCTAGATTGGTCCCAATAATACAAGCTTAAAAATTTGAACATGGTCACTTTTAGATTTACCTTACTTTTAGATCTTCGTTGACAACTCCATTATTTGCTATAGAGAGGGACAATGTGACCCTCTCTCGAGTTGGTATAGTATATAGTCATGGAGGTCATGGCAACCCTATTATTTGGACTTGTTCCATTGGCTTCATTAGTAGAGGTTAGTCCCACAAGATAAATAAAAACCCTATTATTTATTTCAAATTTGAGCACAAATACCAACACCAACACAAATATCAAATACATATTAAAAGTGACTGAAAACAGCTTCGAAATTGGAATGTTGGGCATGTTAAGAGAGGACAAGGAAGGCCTGAGAAGTGTCTCTATCAAATATTGGTCGAGGTTTGAATGAATCACGGGTTCTGATCAGATATTTGCTAATTGACTTGGGGATGATCATCTGGCTATTCACTCTTTTATTCTTGTGGCATACAACATTGACGTTCATGTTTACCGTTCCAAGTATTGCATTTCTGTATAGATTATACATCACAGGATCTCCACCTACTTGATGTTCTTCACGCTTATATAAGTGGGAAGGGTTACATGTACCTTCTGATGGTTTTTCTGTTTCGACATGTCAAACATACTACTTGTTCACAATTTTTTGATTAACTTGTTATGTGCCAGTCAGATTCGCAAGGCTATACTTTCAAAAGCAACTTTTGACTTCTCAGGATGTTTTTATAGGAAATGCAATTGGTTAGGGTTTCGAAGTTAAGAGGATACAACATCTTCTTTAGTATCCACTTGCTACTTTATCTACAATTTATCAATTCTATTACATTAGATTCTTTATGGCATTATTGTATGGGTTACCCCTTTATACTTAAGCTTTAACATATATCACCCTTATATCAGAATGAAGAGTCGTATGTCAATTTGGAAAGCATAACCGATGTTTCTTTTCCTTTTGTTGATTGCTTGAATTCTTCCTTAACATTTAATTTTTGTTCACATGGAAGTATACTAGTCTAGATGGATTCTTAACTATCATGGTCAATGGTATTACCTCGTTTTTTTGATGATTTTACTTATTTTCTTGGATTTTCCATATGGAAAAACAAGTTCGACATATGTTTAAGAAGCACTCAGCTCACTAATAAAATGAAGAAGCAAATTACTACAAATGTGGATAACATTCAAGAGTTATTGTCTAACAAATGTGCCATTTCTACGTCTTCTATAGGATTGTGCATTTGACCTCATGTACCCATATCTCATAACATGATGGTGTTGCAAATCGCAAGCACTGGATATCGCAAGAGTTCTTCTCATTAAGGAAAATGTTCCCAAATCCTATCCGGGAGATGCGTTACTCTCAACTTTATATCTCATCAATTGTTTTCCTCCTTCAATAATTAACGAGAAACCTCCTACTAATGTTTTATATTTTGAATTGTGAGTTTTTGCCATGTCTCCTAAGATGATTGGAAGTGGTGCCCTTTTGCAACATCTTGAAAATATAGATGCAATATTGCCCCAAGAGAAGAAAAGTATATTTTTTAGGGCTTGAGTGTGCCTTGAGATGGTAGCACTGGTGTTTCCTTTTTGACTCTTCAAACTCTTATTATCATTGACATTAGCTTGATGTAAAGAATGTATTTCTCCATGATATCATAATGAGGTCAATTACATGCAATAGGAACTCAAATTCAAGCTTTAATGGAAGTGTACACAGATTTTCTAAATAAGAATGCCACTTATGGCCTAAAGTAGAGTCCGAGAAGATCTTAGAGGTTCTAGAGGATGATGGCTTTGCTATATCATCCTTAGATCATTCGTTATTTAGCAAAATGACAATTTTAAGAACTTCTAGACCGATGATGATGAGCGAAGGATTAGATAAGTGAAGGAAACACAAGCAGTCCACTTTATAATAAAGGTCATAGGCCCGTTAAGATATTCGCGTGAGCTAAAGGTAGGTTGTTCTTGCAAGGCACTTGTCCTATCACAAAGGATATATGTTGATCTTTTGCAAGAGATTGGCATGAACATGCACAAAGCAGACCCAGATTTTTGAAGTTTCTAAGGCCCGTTTGGATATGAAGACAAGCTTGTAGATGAAGGGCAACATATACTTTAATTAGTGGAAAATCTCCTTTACTTCACTATTACTAGACTTGACATCTCCTTTGCAGTGTGGTAGTACACTCAACTCATGAGTTTGTCGACATATCTCCACTAGGATGCAATAATGATGGGTCTTGAGATACATTAAGGCTGCTCCTCAAAAGGGATCATTCTTCATAACATGGACATCACGAGACAATATTGTATATTATCAAGCATATTATGTAGAGTGTACAATAATAAGAAGTCCACCATGGAACTTTTATTTTGTACTTACCTTAGGGGCAATACGATTACATAGAGGAAAAGAACCAAACAGTGCTTTCTCACATAGTTTAGGAAGCAAACATATAGTGATGGACCAGAAGTGCAGTGGATTCATGCTCTGCTTATTGATCTTCATCATCCACCAAAGAGAGTAATGGACTTGAGATACACCACCACCACAATCATGTATATAGCCAAAAACCTTACGTTTCATGAGACAACTAAAAACGTAATGGTTGATCGTCATATCTCAGAGGACTTCATCTAGCATACATAATTACAAAAACAACTCCCTACAATATCTTTTAAGTGATGTTGTTGCGAGTTAAACATGTTAAATATCTGTATCCCTACTTAAGGGGGAGTATAGCATATGCGAGTCACAATTTCTCAAGGGGAAAGTTGTGTATTTTCTTATGGGTATTCTACTTAATCCTTACCTCCTATTATATATAGAGGGCTAGGGTTCATTTTCAATTTTATTCAATCAACACAACTCAAATGAACAATATAATATATGTTCAAAGAAAATGAATACATAGAGACATGTCTGTTTTGGATCCCTAATAATCAAGATGTTAAAGATGATAAGTGAGGCCCATGAGCCACATCCTAGGTGCAAGCTTCAAGCCTCACAAAAACTTGTTAAGTATAACTACATATTATGGATAATGTAGTAGTACAAATACTTGAGGTCGAGCCATAAATACCTCTTTCTAGAGTCCAATGAAGGTATTTTGAAGTGTCTAGTCGGTTAATGAACCAACGATTTGCAAGGAGGTAAGAAAAAGAAGAAGCCTAATTGTATAATCCTTCGCACGATAGGACAGAATGTTCCTCTATAATCAAAGCCTTCCATGTGATGAAGATCTTAAGAAAGAAAATCTTTGCAGCGCTTGACCCTTCTATATTACATGTAACAAGGAGGGATTCCGCTTTTTTTTAGTCTCAAAAAAAGGCTTATGTGATGTAAGCTTCCACGACCCTTCTATATTAAAGCATTAAGTTTTGAGAGTTTAGAGCATCTCAAAAAAGGATTTTTACCCGACAGACCTTATAAGCTTTGCCAATCACCTCCACGACTTTTGAAACAATCTAATTTCTCCCTCGACCCTATAAACTTGTCAACTCTTACCCTATGAACCCTCCGGGTAATATGTTTTAAGCCCTTGGGAGTTCTTGGGGTAATTTATATGGTCGATGGGGTAATTACGTTGTGCAAAAAGTCGTAGAGGCATTTTAAAACGTTTATAAGGTCTACTAGCTAAAAATCCCTTTCAAAAATAAGATCCCTAATTGAAAGTCTTGACATAGTTGAGCTTTTTTTTTAAAATTTAGCCAAAGTTATATCTTATGTTGTTTAACTATTTGTCAAATAATTTAAGTAGATTAATATATTACTTTATTTTCTTTTCATTTTATTGTACTTGTAGTTTATGTAATTTTAATTTATTAACTATCAATTTCAACTTTACAAAATATTTATGTTGAACTTTAAGTGTTAGGAAACATTTATTATCCATATGATAATTCATATCCATTTGTAAAATATTCATATCCCAATTATAAATTGTTTCCATATTTAAGGATATGGTTTGCAATCATGAGATACATGTTTTTGTAATTATATCCGGATTTTAAAAAAAGAAAAGGATATGGTAACACCAATAGTTGTATCCGTCCATTTGCATCCTTAGTGAAAATCCAGCCAGCCTTATGGTTTATACTCTTTAGGATTTTTCGCGTAGATCTGATATTAACCCAACAAGTTGACATAACTAAAAAAAACAAAAAAATGTAGACGAGATCAGAAGATGTACTAAGAAAAATATATTTCTTGGCTAATCAGTTGCAAGATGTATTCCAGAACAATGTGATATAGCTCTTAGCCTCAGGCCCTCAGGGTCATGCAGCTAAGCTACCACTCATCCATCCAAGCTGAACAAGAGTTTCCTCAATCCAGAATTTAACTGCTATGATCCAACCTGACAAGAAATGTAGCTATCTATTGCGCAGAGGCGGATCCCGAACAGCCACATAATGTTTTAATCTCCTCCCTGAAACAGAAAACTCGAAGCATCCAAAAATATGTACAGGAAACCCAGGGTGCAAACATCAAAGTAGAATAGAAAGTACAAGCTTAAGGTAAAAATGCCACAGAAATCAATGATGACTAAGAACAGCGGATTTCACAGCATTAGTGCTTTACCTAATTCAAATACCTGTTGTTTGCCCTAATTCTTCCTGGTTAAGTTGATCCGATTGGGCATATGTATTTTCTGAAGCTAGAGATGAAGTTTAGCAATCATTGTGAAGCTATAATTGAAAGAGAGCCCCAATTCATATACATGAAATAAATTCTTGACATTGAGTGGGAAAGTGCCACAGGACTGAATCTGATATTTACAAAATATAAAGTAAATAGAATATAGAACAACGAGAAGTGGGAAGGAGGAGCCCTACAAATTACATCACTGTGATGTGAAGATGATGATACCCAAAATTATGTACAAGAACCATCTGTCATACCACTTGCAGCTTTTCTGCAAAATGTATACAGTACATCAGAATCACCACAAATTACATATAGTGAAGATGAATGAAGAAAGAGGCTGTAACATTTTGAAAGTTGTTAGCAACCAAATGACTCGAAAAAGGTAATCGAGAGATGTTATTGAAGGAGCAAGTTCCTTGGAAAAGATTCTAGCCAATATTTCGGATCTTTACTTGGTTAGTAAATGAAAATTGGGAACTAAGCAACATTATTAGCATCAAGGCCTTAAATGTCGGTTTCGGTCACCATTTCTCCGAAACGAAATTTCCGACCGAAATTTCGATCATTTCGGTCATTTTTTTAGTGGGGCCTCACATATTTCGGTCATTTCGATCATTTTGGTCGAATTTCAATAACCTGTCGAAACCGAAGTTCGACCGAAATTCGGTCGAATTTTGCCGAAATTCGACCGTCTTTGGTGCAATCCATCTATTTGTTAAAAAATGTCATCATTCCAAAATATTTCAGAATCTGGGCTGTGGAGACTTTGGATAGAAGTGTACGAAGCCACTTTGTGAAGTCAAAGAAGAGAAGTTGGCATGGTTTCCTTTAAAGTGATAAATCCATAAATTAAATTCAGGTCCATGTCCCTTCTATGATGCTCCTACGAAACATGGGCCCATTTTGTTGCTAGCTCAGAATTCAATTCTCCAAATCCACTTAGAACACTGAACAATTCTGTCAGTGATACACATAACCCATCAATAGAATCCAAAAAAGCATAGATAAAGAATATTTTGAGTTCAAAGTGTGAAGAGCTCATTAGTTGCATTGAATTACATTAGAATTGTAAGACATTTCGAATGCGTCGATAAGATTGCTAATGCCCTTCATCCCCCAACACTTCAGGCTATAGAAATGCATTGAAACATGATATTGGCACTAATGTCAATACCTGAATGCAAAGAAGGAGACAAGGGATTTACACCACCTTGTTAAACTTAAATTATTTTCTAAATAAAAGACAGAAGCAACAAACTGACCTGCTGAGAAGACCAAATGGCCAGACAACGATCAACGCCAGTACTGAGCCCATCTATGAATGGTCTCGACCATTTGCGGAAACAGCGCACTGACACTATCATTAATGAGATCTTGGAAAAAATGAATAGATGCCTCATCATCTAAATCCAGACGAAATTTCTCTTGTAACTGCATGAAAATGTTCATGATCAAAACCAGCCCGGAAACATCACAAAATTGATATTGTGAAACACAACCAACCTTGAGGATTCCTTTTTCTGGATCAGAAGCAATGTCTGGAATATTAGAGCCAGCCATCAAATGGAATAGATTTAAGATTAAGCTGCTGGACTTTCGAAGAATGTTGTATGCCTCGCAGCAGTAAGACTTGAACCTTGTATAGTACTGGCTGCAATAAAAAGAGAAAAATATATGATATCGTGCAATTTAAGGGGGTTCCAGCAGCACCAACTATCTCTATACAAAATGCAATTTGACAAATGGTAACATCCAAACAACAGTTTATAACTGCACATGCAATATTTAATAGATACATTCGATTAACAGAAATAACTGAAAAATGGCAAATTACCAGAGATGCATTATGAGGAGTCCTCTAAAATCGATCAAACAGATCTTCCATATCTACATCAGAGGTCAGCATAAGAAAGTGTTTGGTATAGCACTTACTAGAAAGAAATTACCTTCACATGCGGTGCCCAAATCCTAATTGTTAGGTACAATTATTTTGCTCAAGGATGTGGCTTTGACTACATTGGGAGCTCTATGCTTCAGAGAGTTCCTTTGTCTTTACACATCGGATACTGCTGAATAATACTATTAACAAAAACCTTATGCACCCCGTCCCCCATATTATTTAGGTAAATAGCCTAAATAGGGAAGTGTTCTGACCCTTCCCAAAACCACATGTGCCACACAGACTTTTTTCTACTATTTTATGTAGATGTGTTTTGGAACTTCATCTTTTAAATCCTTTAACAAAATTCTGGAAAAAACAACACAGACAGCAAGGGGCTAGGGATAAAAGAGCAAAACATTGATAGCATACACAATCAGACGTACACATGCGAAAATCATTTTCCAAAAAAAAATGATATGAACCATACTAGAGGAAATTGACAGGAATAATGTGTCTGACTAAAATTAAAATGGAAATCCTACAAAATGGCAGATGACGACGTACAATAGCAGATGGCACATTTCAACAGGAAAGTGTTAGAGTAATTATGTTATTTGTTTCTTTTAATTGTCCCTTTTCTGTAATTTACCCATAGAACTTTTCTCCTATATAAGAGCTCTAGGGTCTGAATAAAATTATCTCATTCGTTCCCTTCAACATGGTATCAGAGCGACGGTCCTAGGCCGGAGTTTTGAGACCTAACCCTACCCCACCCGCCGCCCTTTCTCTCTCCCTCTCGATTTCGAGGTCGTCGCCATCGACTGTGACATCGACCGCCATCGCCTGTGACATCGAGGCCCATCGCTGTGACATCTCTCTTGCGCCCTCCCGCCTGGCGCTCGCGCGATAGCCCTCATCTGCGCGCGACATCACTTGTGCTCCTTCTGGCGCGATAACCCTCGCGCGATAGCCCTCGCGCAATAGCGCTTTCTTGGCGACCTCGCGCAGGTCCAGTGCCGAGCCATCCTTGCGCATCATCTTGCGCATCATCTCACCTCTCGCCTGTGCTGTGCGACCCATCTCGCCTCGCGCCATCTAGGCTCTCATCGCGCGCCTGGAGCCTTCACTCCTGATCGCGCGCGTGGTCGAGGCCGATAGCGCTGTGCCTCCATCTCTCCATCGCACGCGTGGTGTAGCCTCCTGACATCGTGGGGTGCGCGACATCGCTCCTGCCTGGCGATCTCTCCTGATCTCTCCTGTGTGCCACATCTTTACTGTACCGTGCAGTCCAGGTCATTGATGAATCCACATTTCATCATCTTTATTCTATCATTTTGGCACCAAAAACCCTAGCAAATACCTGTAAATAGCCTTAAATCAAGCATCTTAGCATTCATGCATGTGCATCCAGACAGTGTATAAATTACTGTAATTAAGGCCAAAATTATAGAATAAATAAAGAAAAGAAAAAGAATAAAATATTGTAAATATTTTATGACCCAAAACCCCCGAGACCTAGGCATCTTGATGAATAGGTCGATAAGGAATAAAGTAGGGGGAGATAAGGTCAGAAATACAGAGAAAATACCTATTCATTCCTTTCATTCCTTTATTCATTTTGGGACCTATTTTTGGTCCCACTTTTTGTACATCAAATAAAGAAACTTTGTACATGAAAGTTGTAGATAATTTCATAAAGAAAAATACAAAATTTATTTCACATAAAAATCATGTACAGACAAAAAGATATGGTCTGAATAAGAATCCAAAATCCCAACTTTCCAGACCCGTATCTCACAAACGACAACTCCAAATGCATCAAACTCACCTTTAATTGTATATAGAATAAAATAATCTATCCAATGGTGGTGGTTTCGCATTTGGCGGAGCTACGGTTTGAAAGTTGAGTTTTGGACCCCCATTGTATACTTGTACATATTAAAATATTCAATTTATTATTTATTTATTATTTTTATAATTTTATATTTTTATAGTGTTGTAAATATTACTTATAATAATTATGTGTATTTAAATCAGAAGAAAAACATAAATAAAATACAAATAAAAATATTTGTATATAGTCAACACATTGGTACATTACCTATATATATACCTATAGAATACACTTGTATTTTATTAAATATACAAAACATAACAGAAAAATACAATAAAAATATATTTATGTATATAAAAGTATGTTACAATTTTATAAAATACTAAATAAAAATAATGAAAATAAAATACCTAAATAAAAATAAAATATCAAAATACATAGGTATTATACCTATATAGGGTTAAAAAGGTGACTTGTAAAAATATAACTCCTAAAAATAATTAAAAATCAAAATAAAATACTATATAAAATTCTAAGCATTTTTTATTTTATAACTTTTAATTAATTCGGCCATTTATTATTTTTAATTTAATTAATAAAATGTTTTTCCAGGGTTTTTCCTGGTTGGTCCACGTGGACCAACCAGGAGGCCAGGACTGTTGACCAAGGTCAACAGTCTGACCTACCCCTGTAGCCCGTGTCAGGCTTGGTTTTTGAGCCATCTTGTTGGCTTTTTCCAGGCCAATTCTTTCATCTTTTCGTGTTGCATCCTTCTGCAACAATGTTCACCCACCATCTATCTCACTCGCCCAAGCTTAATCTTGGTCGTCGGACCCAAGATTCGCAAGATATCCCTTGGTCTTTGGACCCCTGTCACCTCGGGTCAAACCACTTAAAACCAACTCCCCCTCTTCCATTTCGAATTTGAACACCTTCGGTCCACCACCTCGCGCCTCTCCCGTGCTCCAGAGCCACCTGGAGGTGACAGCTCCGACGTGAGCTCTTCAGCCAAGGCCGCCGAGGTCGGAGGCGTCTCCACCACCTCCCGCGAAGTCGCCGGTCGAGGTACTCTTTTTCCTCTGGCTCCGGCCATCGAGGTCATCCCCCCGCTTATTTCCTTCTTCCATTTCGTTCCTGTTAGCTTAAGGATCAAAAACCCCAAAAAAATCTCGAAGTTCCATCATCCATATCGCCCGATCGAGCACCTTGGCCGGAGCGGCTCCGGCCAAGTGCATCCACCTGTCGATTCGCACCCCCTCGCGACCATCTAAGGGTCCAGGTAGTTTGCCCTGGACCCTTTGACTATTTTTGCAGGTCAAAGTCCACTTGAAGTCGCCTGGAGGCGAGTTTTGACGCTCGCCGGAGCGTAGCTGGACTCCCCAGCTCCGCCACCTTCGCCTGAGCACCTCGGCCGCCGCCGAGGCTTTTTGCCGCCACCAGCCGATAGAGAAGGACCAGGGGATGCTTCACGGCCATTTTGAAGCCTAGACGCCACCGGAGCCGGACAGAGGAGCTCGAGGAGCTTCGCCCAGTCGGAGCTCCTCCGTGTTCTTCCACCGGCCTCCCCAGCCGTTGGATCCCGGAGCGCCCCCCAGATCGCACATCCTCCGTTGGATCGTCCTTCGCCTCGACCGTCCGATCAACCAAGGAGGATCTAATCCAGACAGTGCATCGTCGAAGCGTCATCGACCGTTCATCGTGCGCCACGTGTATAAGTGGATCGCTTCCAGCCGCTGGATCGCACCCTGTCGCCCCGCCGTTGGGTTCGCGCCACGCGTCGTCATCAGAACGCCCGAGCGAGGGTATTTTGCATCTACACCCTCGCCATTTTTGTATTTAATATTTAGTATTTGAACTTTTGTCTGTAGTGTAAAAGTTTTGTAATATTTGCAAAGAGACCCCCAGGCTTTATTTATTTGCATTTGGGTCCTTCGCCACGTCACCTCACGTGACCTGTACACGTGAGGGGGTGGGCATTTTGCAAGGATACCCTCGTTCGTTTGTTTATTTCGTTGTAGTCCTGAAACTTTCGCAGCACGTGTAATATTTTTGGATATTTTGCAAGTAGACCCTCAGGGTTTCAACAAATTACATTTCAGTCCTTCCCAGGCGCGTGCAAGTCACGCGCCCTGGTGGGAAAATTTCTAAGAGGCCCAGGCGGCTTTTGTAATTGCTTTTTGGTAGTAAAAATTGAATATTCAGCGTAAAGTTTTGTGGAAAATTGCAGGTATGCCCCTGAATGTTTTAGATATTGCAAATATACCCCTGCCAGGACTGTTTAATGTTTGGATGCTTGTTGTATTTATTTGAATGATCATTTTAAGTCCAAAAATTCCACAAAAATAGACTTAAGCATCTGGACATGTGTATTTTGACGCCACCATTTTAGTTTTTGATTTTACTTTATTTTCATATTTATTAAAAATCAAAAACTTGCTATTTGTGCACTGTCTAGCTTAGAAAACACCAAAAAAATATTAAAACACCCCCAAAAATTCCAAAAAAATCACCTAGTGTCTATTTTATCCTATTTTAGTGTCAGTCCAAAAATCACTAAAAATATCAAAAGAAAAACACTAAAAATTTAAAAACACTCAAAAACTTCAAAAAATTATAAAAAATAGTAGAAAACTCCAAAAATCAAAATCTCAGTTCCTATTTGTCACTTATTTTGTTCTTTTGATTAGAAAAATAGTGTGAAAATTTTGAGTTACTGGTTGCTATTTTTAATTTGCATTTTATTCACAGCCAGCCTTATTTCCACTGTTTTATCTTATTTCAGTATTTAAAAATATCAAAAATACCTTGAAAAATTCCCAAAAATCACAAAAACAGTAAAAAATATAAAAATACCAAAAACATTTTATTTCTGAATTTTTGAGTATTTTTGCACATTTTTATAAATATTTTAGCTTGTCTTTTATTATATTGTCTTTATTTTCCAATATTGAAAAAGAAAAAAAAATATATAATATAAAATATAAAAATCAGAAAATTAAAAATCAAAATACAAAATTAAAAATTAAATAAAAAAAAATTAAAAAAATTAAAAACCCACAAAAATTCATTTGCTTGTTTGCTTAGTGTATACACTCACACATCACACACACACTTAGCATTTTTGCTTGAGCTACCCTGCTTGTTCCCTGTGTTCGAACTCTCTACATACTTGCACCTATACATCTTTTATGTAGAGTTAAAAATAAATTTTAACTCTGCATTAGTTCTAATTCATTGATCTTAGTGTGGGTTAATTGTTGATTAAATGCGGATTTTGATTGGTCGACACTTCGACTGAGTTCACGCTTTGTGTTGAACTTAAGACCATCGATTTCCGCGTATATCAGTCATGTTCTGACTTTCTCATCTAGCCTGGCTATCTCATCTTGCGTGCAGTCCAGGTTATGTTCTGTAGCGTGCAGCCGTGTGCACTAGATGCCCTAGCCATGCTTCCTTGAATATACATGTTCTGTATGCGTGACCGCTGGTTTGAGTCTATGTACAAATAGACATTGTCTTCCGATCGTGTAACCCCAGTTGCATGTTATTGTTGTCGTCATGTCAGACAACAAGGTAGATTTTCCATCTGTGGGTGCCTTCAAAGGTTCCGCACCCATTGCCTTTACTACGTGTTACAAGGCGGATCTACCAGAATGGATCATTGATTCAGGTGCATCACACCATCTCTGTGGTGATAGAGGTCAGTTTAGTGTCTTTCATCCTGCTCAATCTGAACGATCGGTGGTGATAGCTGATGGTACATATTCCCCTATTACTGGTCAAGGGGAGGTACAGTTGACTCCTACCTTGAAACTGTCCAATGTTCTCTATGCACCGAAGTTCTCGATGAATTTGCTGTCTATTAGTCAACTCACCAAAGATTTACATTGCCGTGTTATATTTGACCCATCTACTCTTGTGTTTCAGGACATATTAACGGGCAGAGTGATTGGGACTGGCCATGAGCAAGGAGGTCTTTATTGACTGGTGCAATCTCCATATGCTGGTATCTCTTCTATGAGGGCTGGATCGGTGTCACCCTACACTTGACATCTTCGATTTGGCCATCTTCCGTTGCAAAAGATGGTTCATATTCTTCCACAGATTTCTCCCAAGTCTAATTTTCAGTGTGAGGCATGCCAACTTGGCAAACATCACAGGTCGTCTTTTCCGAGTCGTATAGGTCCAAGTCATCATGGTCTTTTTGAGCTGCTACATTTTGATATTTGGGGTCCCAGTCGTGTCCCTGATCTTCAAGGGCACATGTTTTATCTTGTTGCTGTCGATGATTTCTCTAGACTTTCTTGGGTCTTTCTATTTAAAAATAAGTCTGATGTTGCATCTGTTATCCAGTCTTTCATTATTGAAATAAAAAATATTTATTCTGCTCGAGTGAAGTTCATACGGTCTGATAATGCTCTTGAATTATGTAGTTCTCATATCTCAAAATTCCTTATGTCTCAAGGAATCGTGCATCAGAAGTCATGTGCTTATACTTCCCAACAAAATGGGGTAGCTGAGCGGAAACATCGTCATTTGTTGGACATTACCAGGACCCTTTTGATTCAGAGTCGTGCCCCTCACTCCTATTGGGGGGATGCGATTCTAACTGCTTGTTATCTGGTCAACCGTATGCCTTCATCAGTGTTAGGAGAGAAGATCCCATTCTTGACTGCGTTTCCCGAGAAGGATCTTTTCTCACTAACAACTCGCGTTTTTGGCTCCGTTGCATTTGTTCATCTCTTCTCTCCTGGTCTTGACAAGCTCTCTCCCAGAGCTGTCAAATGCATTTTTGTGGGTTATTCCAAAATCCAAAAAGGGTATCGGTGTTTTGATCCAGTTAGACGACGGTACCATGTTAGTGCTGATGTCACCTTCTTTGAATCCATTATGTATTTCTCTCCTACAGGTGACAACCTCACTCATTCAGACGGAGGAGATGATATCTATGTCCCTCCTCCACCATCTATTCCATGCTCTACTCTGCCGCCACCACCACCACAACCTATACCACCACCACCTCCACCACCACCACCTCCACCACTACCTTCTCCTTTTTATCCTCAGGTCTATCAGCGTCGACCCTCTGCTCATGTGCCTCCTCCATCATCCAGTACGCCCGAGGTATGTAATGAACATTTGAGTACTACTAATGGCATGGGTGATTTGCATGCGCAGACAGATGTACAGGGCACAGATGCTACTACCACTACTCCAGTTGATGATCTTGATCTTCCTATTGCCCATAGAAGGCAAAAGCGTGCACGGACAATGAATCCCAAATATGGGATGGACTTTGCATCACAGGCCTGTTTGGAGCGGTTGTCTCTGGAGTTTCGCAAGTTCGTCCTTGGGTTATCAGCAGTGGAAATCCCAAGGTCATATCAGGAGGCATTACAGAGCAATCCATGGCGTTTGGCTATGGAAGAGGAGATGGCGGCATTGCAGTCACGTGGTACGTGGAGTGTTGTACATCCTCCACCAGGTGCATCCATAGTCGGAAGCAAATGGGCTTTTACTGTTAAGCATATGGCTGATAGTACGGTTGATAGATACAAAGCCAGGTTGGTTGCTCGTGGCTTCACCCAAACATATGGGGTGGACTATCAGGAGACGTTTTCTCCAGTAGCCCGTCATTCTACCTTACGGCTCATTGCAGTTGCTATTGTCCGTGACTGGCCCTTGTTTCAGTTAGATGTCAAGAACGCTTTCTTGTATGGTGACTTGCAGGAAGAGGTCTATATGCAGCAGCCACCAGGGTTTGCTGCTGAGGGGGAGTCCAGTATGGTGTGCCGTCTTCATAAGGCCATATATGGCCTGAAGCAGAGTCCACGGGCTTGGTTTCAGAAGCTCTCGGAGTTGATTGAACAGAAGGGCTTCGTCAGATCTACAACAGATCATACTCTCTTTGTAAAGAGAGACCAGCAAGGTATTGTGATCATCTTAGTGTATGTGGATGATATTGTTATCACTGGTAGTAATAAGCAGGGAATTCAAGCGACCAAGGATTTTCTTAGTGAGCAGTTTGTTACGAAGGATCTGGGTACACTTCGTTACTTTTTGGGATTGGAGTTTGCAAGAAATGAGCAAGGCATGGTAATGACACAGCGGAAGTATGTTACTGATCTGTTATCTGAGACAGGAATGGCAGGATGTAGACCAGCTACTACTCCTATGGATCCTAATGTCAAACTCTATGATGATGAATCTGAGGAGGTGGACAAGAGACGGTATAGAGAGCTCGTGGGGAAGTTGTTATATGCCACTATTACCCGACCAGATATATCCTTTGCTGTCAGTAGGGTAAGTCAATTTATGGAGCAACCCAGACATGCTCACATGAATGCTGTTTTTATGATCTTGAGATATCTGAAGTCGTCTCCAGGTGCCGGTCTTCTGTTTAGGAAAGATACCTCTATATCTGTCACAGGTTGTGCTGATGCAGACTATGCTGGGTGCCCTAATGATAGAAAGTCTACTTCAGGCTTTATTGTATTTGTTAGCAGCTCACCAGTAGCATGGAAGAGTAAGAAACAAACTGTCGTGGCTCGATCTAGTGCAGAGTCAGAATATAGGGCAATGGCCCAAGGTAGTGCTGAGATGATGTGGGTTAAATCGGTCTTGACTGATTTAACTATTGAAGTACCTCTTCCCATGCATCTTAAATGTGATAATCAGGCAGCCTTGTTCATAGCCAATAATCCAACCTTCCATGAAAGGACAAAACACATCGAAGTGGATTGTCATTATACACGGGACTTAATTCAAAAGGGGCTTATTTCAACTTCTTATGTATCATCAGGAGAGCAGATTGCAGACATGTTCACCAAAGCTCTTGCTAGAGGTCCTTTTCATCTGTGTTGTTCCAAGTTGAGCATGATAGATATATATGCTCCAGCTTGAGGGGGAGTGTTAGAGTAATTATGTTATTTGTTTCTTTTAATTGTCCCTTTTCTGTAATTTACCCATAGAGCTTTTCTCCTATATAAGAGAGCTCTAGGGTCTGAATAAAATTATCTCATTCGTTCCCTTCAACAGAAAGTACAATAGCAGATGATATAACAAATTGCAAAAATCGTTATCAAGAAACACCATCCCTTCAGACCAGATGTACACCATTCATTCAGGCGACGTACAATAGCAGATGGCACATTTCAACAGGAAAGTACTATTATACCTTTCAGCACCACCCATGGCCTCAACCATTTCTTTGCAAAGTTTCATTGGAGGGGGGAAAGGCTTAGGATCTCGACCAAGGATGAAACCAAAATCAACATGGAAGAGGCGACCATCATCCCGCAAGAGAAGGTTGTCAAGATGCCTGCAACAAGAAATATACTTTCAACTAAAACAGCAAAAGATACTGTTCAAAACCTATTGTATGAACAAGAGCATCATGATATAAACAAGTCTAGCTGTGAAACTTTAGCTCTTCTTGCTGCTATAGTGGGCAATCACGATTAGACACTGTTTTTAACGAGTGTGGTTCTTTAACCATTTGGTTGCAGGACAATAAATAAGGGATAAATTAAAGGGATAAGGAATAAGAAGGTTTGTTCCCGATTCTGGTGAGATTTGTGTTTGCGGGATAAAATAGAGTTAGTTCTTATACTCTGCTTGGTTGTTATTTAGAATGTGCGATACAAAATGGTTTTCGTTGACCCTCCATGACACCAAACTCTTTGGTTGAACACCTGTAGAACAGTATGATTATCCACTGGGTTTGATACCGAATTTTATATTTAGCAACCATAGAATCGGAACAATCTTGTTACATGATAAGTGATAATTATCGGGGGATAGATGATTTGAACAGCGGATAAATGGCCATCATGTTTTGAAGGAGAAAGGGGATTGCAGCTATTTCACATTTAAAAACTTAATAAATTATGGGACCTATACTAATACTGAGAGAATGCTGAGAAGCTTGCCTTCGGATAATCCTTTGTTCTCGAGGCTTATTCCTGCTTATCCTGTAACCAAAAGGGAACGAATGATGGGTTCGAATTGACAAGTACGGCATTGGTGGATTTTGTAATTGGTCCTATGATCGCCATGCCTTAATTTGTAGCATTGATTGTTTCCCCAAACATATGACCTTGAATACGTGGCCAACACTTTACATGGGGAAAAACTTGGTTAGTCCATGTTTGGTTACCCAACCTTGAAAACTTGCCGGACACCGAAAGGTGATCCAAAGCACATACTATTTTCTTCAATCTCAATTGACATGTTGTCGAATATAATACTACCATGATATCAAGCGATTCAAATCATCATCAAATAATGAATAATGAACAAGCCTTTAAAAATTTAGAAAAAAACTTTTTAAAAATTTACATGAGATATCAACAAAAACTTCAAATGCATGAAACAGTTCTGAAAATATTTTTTTTGAAACCAAGAAAGGGGGATACACTCGAAAAGGTGTTCACCCCAAAGATTTACTATAGATGGAAAGAAAAGGGGAGAAGGTACAGGAAGGCACTTAAAGTGCTAAACACACCAAGAGCATAGAAGGCTCGACACCTCTAGATTTACATTTTCCATATAGAACTTTTGCCCTGAGAAAAGAAGCGCGTTCCTTGCAAGCCAAATAGCCCAAAGCGTAGCCAGCGGCCGCAACAAATCACATCTTGCACGTTTGGAGGCCGCCACCAAGCTGCTACAAAAAGCGCCCACGTTAGATAGGGCAAGCCAGTGCAAAGATGGGATGTCCCAAAGGGGAGCCACCCTAGAACAAGAGAAGAAAAGGTGTTCCGCTGTTTCAATCTCCGAGCCACAAATGAGGCACCTGTCAGAAATTGCGCCAAGCAACCTAGAGCATCTGTCCCGTGTCATAAGCCTCTTGTGCCTAAAAAGCCACAAAAAGAAGCCAATCTTCTCAGGAAGGTGCAGTCCCCAAAGGAAGGTGCAATCCCGCGTCATCTCAGGCGAGAGGGAGGGTGGGGGCCTTGTGATGGCCATGTAAGCCCTACGGACCGAGAAGTCTTTGTCTCTCCAAACCCAATGATCACAATCAGAAGATGGGCTGGGGCTGGTGGTGCCCCTCAGAAAGTCCAGAAGGCCGAGGAATTCATCTAGGCGCTGGTCAGAGAAGTTCGAGCGAAAAAGAGGCATCCAGTTGCCATTGTCCCAGCAATCAGCGACCCGCACATTCGGATCCGAAGCGAGGGCAAAAAGACGAGGGAAATGAGAAGCAAGGTCTCCCCGGTCGGTCCAATTATCACGACAGAAAAGGAAGCTCTCACCATTCCCCAGCATAGGACATCAATAATTTCTTGGACTATGGAAACAATCATCTATTGTATATTACTCTACTACATGACACGTTTGGATTTATTTATTATTGTTGGGAAAATAAGAGAACATATTTATTCAATCAGCCCTAGGCTCTCTTATATAGGAGAGTAGCCTATGGGTAAATTACATAAAAAGTCCAACGAGAAAGAAAAATAACAAAAAGATACATAAGTGAATAATATATGTTTACACTCCCACTCAAGATGGAGCATATATATCAATCATGCTCAGCTTGGACGCACACTTCTGAAAGGGGCCTCGCAGTAATGCCTTGGTAAAAATATCAGCCGTTTGATTCTCTGAACTAACATGGGATGTAGCAATGAACCCCTTCTGAATCATGTCACGTATAAAATGACAGTCAACTTCAATGTGCTTGGTCCGTTCATGGAATGCTGGATTATTTGCAATGAACAAGGCCGCCTGATTGTCACATTCCAAAGCCATCGGAAGTGGGACTTCTATCTGTAAATCTGTAAGTACAGCCTTTACCCACGTCATTTCTGTGCTAACCTGGGCCATAGCTCTATATTCAGATTCAACACTAGACCTTGCCACCAAAGTTTGTTTCTTGCTCCTCCATGAGACTAGAGAATCTCCAACATATACAACAAACCCAGAGGTGGACTTCCTGTCCTTGGGACACCCTGCGTAATCTACATCTGCACATGCTGAAATAGTAATCACCTTGCCTTTCTTGAACAACAAACTCGCACCTGGAGATGACTTGAGATACCTGAGTATCATATGTATGGCATCCATGTGTACCTGACGTGGTTGCTCCATGAACTGGCTCACTCGACTCACATCAAAGGATATATCGGGCCTAGTAATAGTTACATAAAGAAGTTTGCCCACCGGTTCTCTGTATCTTCTCCTATCCACCTCCTCTATATCACCATCATATAGCTTCATACTAGGGTCCATAGGTGTGGTAGCAGGTCGGCAACCAAGCATTCCTGTTTCATTCAACAGGTCAGTGACATATTTCCTCTGAGACATTACCAACCCCCATAAGGATTTCTGGCGAACTCCAGTCCCAGAAAATCGCTAAGAACTCCAAGGTCCTTGGTAACAAATTCACGACCCAGCATTTCTTTTGCCTCCTTTATTCCCTGTTCATCATCACCTGTAATCAGAATGTCATCTACATAGACCATGATTACAATAATACCTCTGGAAGTCTTTTGTACAAACAAGGAATGATCAGCATTAGAACGTTTGTATCCCTGTTTCTCAAAGAAATCTGAGATCTTCTGGAATCACGCTCTGGGGCTCTACTTAAGGCCATAGATAGCCTTATGAAGTCTGCACACCGTAGGAAACTCCCCCTCAACAACAAAACCAGGTGGCTGTTGCATGTAGACTTCCTCTTGTAAGTTACCATATAAGAACGCATTTTTCAACTGGTATAGCGGCCACTTACGAGTGACCACTACAGACAGCAAGATCCGTAGAGTGGAATGGCGGGCCACTGGAGAGAATGTATCAAGATAATCCACCCCATATGTCTGTGTAAAGCCACGAGCAACAAGACGGGCCTTGTACCAGTCAATACTGCCATCTGCATTCTGCTTGACTGTAAATACCCACTTGCAGCTCACTGGTGACACATCAGCAGGTTCAAGAACTATACTCCAAGTTCCTCTAGACTGAAGAGCTGCCATTTTTTCCTCCATGGCTAGACGCCATCTGCTATCCTTCAGTGCGTCTTGGTAATTCCGTGGAATAGCTACTGCCGATAATGCGACAACAAAATTCCTGAAATCTCCAGTTAGTCGATCAAATTACACAGAAGCTGCTAAAGGATATGATGCGCAACTCCGCTTCGACTTCCGTATAGCAATAGGAACATCTAAATCATTTGTGTCCTCGTCTGGCCTCTGTAACACATCCTGCTCAGAAAAATCATCAGATCCATCAATAGTAATATCTTCAGAACATACCTTAGGCGAGCTAGGTGATGAGCAATGACCATGAGCTGAAGTAGGCCTGCGAGTATAATGAAATGGTAATGGTGAAACATGTATAGTGACAGGAGGTGTAGAAGAAGGTAATGGTTCTGGTGGTGGTGTTGGTGTTGGTGGTGGTGGTGACATGTAAATGGCATCAATATTAGAAGGGGGTATCAACTGATCACAAGAGGCTGAGAAATACATAATAGATTCAAAAAATGTAATATCTGCACTGACAAGGTACCGCCTGCGCAAATGATCATAACACTTGTACCCCTTCTGAGTTCTGGAGTACCCAACAAATACACACTTGACAACCCTAGGAGAGAGCTTGTCAGTCCCGGGAGACAACTGGTGGACAAAAGCAACCGAACCGAACACACAAGGAGTAAGGGAGAATAATTCTCTTCCAGGGAAGATAAGTGAGAAAGGGATCTTCTCACCTAGAACAGATGACGACATACGATTGATTAGGTAACATGCTGTAAGAACAACGTCACCCCAGAAAGAATAAGGAGCATGACTCTGTATAAGGAGCAACCTGGTTACATCCAGTAAATGGCGATGTTTCCTTTCAGCGACCCCATTTTGTTGGGAGGTATAGGCACAGGATGTCTGGTGGATGATCCCTTGAGATGAGAAATAACTGGATAGGATATGAGTACACAATTCCATAGCATTATCACTTCTCACAATTTTAACAGATGCAAAAAAAACATTACGAATCTCATTAAGAAAATTGATAATAATATTCCCTGCTTCAGATTTATTCTTTAACAAAAATACCCATGACACACGAGAGAAGTCGTCCACAATAACTATATAAAACATGTGTCCCTGATGATCAGGAACACGACTCGGACCCCAGATATCGACGTGAAACAACTCAAACTTGGAGGTACTACTCCAACACTGACGACTGGGAAAGGTAGACCGATGATGCTTTCCCAACTGACAAGCCTCACATTGAATGGACATGTGAGGCGAAACCTGGGGTAACACACGACGCAGTTTCTGAAGCGGTAGATGTCCAAAGCGTAGGTGCAATAGAAGAGGAGAGACGGGTTCAAGAGATTGAGATGAGGTTCCAGCAAAGGGAGTCTGACTGAGGCGATAGAGGCCTCCTTGCTCATAGCCATGTCCAATCACGTTGCCTGTAAGGATGTCCTGAAAAACAAGAGAAGATAGATAAAAAATCACCCGACACTGTAAATCCTTTGTAATTTGACTGATAGACAACAAATTTATAGAGAAATCAGGTGCTGTAACACATTCTTGAGCTGCCTAGATGACGTTAGTCTAATCTCCCCTTGACCAGTAATCGGGGAATGTGTACCGTTAGCAATGACCACTGTTCGACCTGGAGAGATATGTCTGTACCCTGTAAGTAGACTTTGATCGCCACATAGGTGATGTGTGGCGCCAGAGTCCATAATCCATGCTAAAGTATCTGATCCACTACTAGTAAATGCATATGTGCTACATGATGCATTGGTAGATGCAGAGGCGGATGCAACAGCGTTAGACTGGTTCTCAATAGTGGGTGCTGGGCCAGATGGAGGAATAATGCCCCTTAGACGGGCAACAAGATCATCAAAACGCTGATCCAAACAGGCAACAGATGGAGGCTCTATCTGCTCAGCGACTCGTGCAGATGCAGGAAATCCATGCTTAGAGTAGCATGTGTCTTCGGTATGTCCAGTGCGATGGCAGTAGGTACACGTTGGCCGAACACGGCCTCCTCTGCCACGTGGGCCACGGCCACGGGCCTGATGATGGTGACCTCCACGACGTCGGTTGGCAGCCATGGCTGAAGCAGTCTGATTCGTAGTCGTAGAAGGAATAGTGATGCGGCTCAGTCTGTGAAAGGCTTCCTCCATAGAAGGAATAGTAGAATCTGCCAAGATCTGGGACCGTGCTGCCTCATACTCAGGATCAAGGGCAGCGAGGAAAACTCCTACCATAGTAGCATTCCGGTAGGTCTTCTGTTGCTCTGGTGTGGCTGTCAGGGGCATGAAGCTATAAAGCTTCTTGAACATTCCTCGTAGAGATGTGTACAGTGAGTGTAGAGGACGTCCATTCTGCTTGATAGTAAATATGTCATGCTGGAGTTGCAGAATCTTTGTTTCATTCTTCGCTTGAGAATATGTGGCAGCCAGAATATCCCACATTGCTTTGGCTGTGGGCTGATGAAGAATATCATTGGCAATCTCGATTACCAGAGTTCTAGATAGCCATACTTTGGCATATGCATCATATGGCTCCCATGAGGCATTAACTCCAGTCTTCTCAGCAGTCTATTCTTCAGTAAGAATGTGTTTCTTACCGGTTGACTTCATCATACTCATGAACTGCATAGCCCACAGTTCATAGTTCGAACCATCCATCTTCACAATCGGCACTGGACCTCGGAAGGCGCCTATAGATGGAATTTCTGCCTTGCTTTCTGACATACTGATAACAAAAGACTGGAGTGGTAGACTGAAGATAAGATCGTCTACACGGACATAGACGGGTTTTAGTTGCATGTGTAGACTCAAGCAACCAAACCCATTACTTTGTAAGCTTTTGTGTGCACCGGAGTCAAGAGCTTTAGAAAGTCACGTGCAGGGACCACTCGCCGGGCACGTAGAGATCACCCGCACGAATCACGTGCACAGATGGCGCGCACAACACGCCGATTCACCGTGCGCAGGGATTCACCGTGCGCAGGGATTCAACGTGCACAGTGCGGACGCAGGGAGCACGCAAGGAGGCGATGAGCATTGTGCCCTAGCACACAGAGGCGCACATAGCACTGTGCACGCACACAAGAGTGCGCAAGAGTCAGCCGTGCACCGTGCGCAGAGACGGAATCGCACCGTGCACCGTGCGCAAATGCGCAGAGGCGGAGGCACACTGCGTGCAAGCACGCAGAGGCAGAGGGCGCGCCGAGGCGGAGGGCGCACGGAGGCGCGATGGCTTGAAGGTGGGGCTAGGGTTAGGGTTTGGCTCGAGAACTCCAGTCTAGGACCGTCGCTCTGATACCATGTTGGGAAAATAAGAGAACATATTTATTCCATCAGCCCTAGGCTCTCTTATATAGGAGAGTAGCCTATGGGTAAATTACATATAGAGTCCAACGGGAAAGAAAAATAACAAAAAGATAAATAAGTGAATAATATATGTTTACAATTAATATAACAGTGAAGATCATAGACTGTTACTAATCATTTGCTATCTCTTAGGAAAAGAAGAAATGCCTCCAGTGTCATAATTTTAAGTCATTGGGCAATAATTTCCTCCATCGGATATTAAATATCGTAAGACTTTATTATATTTTCTGCTTTATTTATGTCATGTAACCCTTCGGAGTCTTTTATGTACTATTCATTTTTTTCTCTCTCCACGGCTCTTCTCTATGTAAGAGAACCTAGACCTACGATTCATTCTTTTCTCCACATGGTATCAGAGCAACGGTCCTATACTGGGGTTCTGACCGAACTCCATCCCACCGCCGCCTTCTAACCTCGCCCTATGCATGTGTAGGCCCTTCTTCCTCACCTAGGGCTACACACATGTTCTTCTAGGGCTGCCACTAGCCCCTTAGGAGGACCGATCCTGCTGCAATCCCTTCCAGGGCCGCCAGCAGCAGCCCCGAGGGCGTCGCAACAACAACTACAACCATCCATGGCCGCCGTAGCAACCCTGAGGCCACTGCCAGCAGCCGCTACATCTCCCCAAGGTCGCCATGGACGTTGTAGCAGCCCTTCAGGGCCTCCAAGTCATCGCTGAAGCGTAGGGTAGCCGCTAACCCTCCAGTGCTGCTGCTGCCGTAAGGTCCTTGTTTTTCTCCTGAACTGTTGTGGAGCTCGTTTTTCAGACCTCTTGCGTGTCCAAACGTGAGTTTTAAGGCTTCTTTTAGCCATCGTATGTATACTTAGTTGATCACAAGATCTCCTTCATCTTTAAAGACAACCATGACACCTATTTCTATCGAGACAAAGCCATTGGCCACAAACATGATGATGCATGCACTACTATCAAACTTAAGGGCATAGAAAATCATGTGCTCTGGTCTCGATCTTTCATGGTATTCATTGGTGGTCAACGGAAACTCAACATCCTGACTCAAGATCATCTAGATGAAAAGGACAAAGAATACGACAACTGACAGATGTACTTGGTCATCAACTTGATGACCAACGGTGTTGAGGCACAGATTGCCTCGAATCTTCTCTACAAAAACACAACCAAGGAGATGCAGGAGGATCTTGAGCAAACATACTCCCCAAAGATGATAAAGTCATGCCTTGCAAACATTTATAGATGGATCTGGTCTGTATCTCAGGGCAATTCCACCCTTGTTGAGTACTACAGGCATCTCACTGTCCTGTATGAGGAGCTTGTGATATTTCAGCCTTCATGTTGTACCAAACATGTACAAGAGTGTTCAAACTGACAGGTATATCATTTTCTTGATGACATGTATTCCAGGTACCATGCAGCGAAGTAGCAATTTCTTATATCATATACATTGCCAACAGTGAAGTCCATTTTTGGTTGTCTTTAAGAACTAGAGACATATTCTGCCCGGTCTCCTGCCTTACCTTCAACAGAGAGCTCTGTACACATAGCCTCATCTGGGAGAGGAGGCCTATACGACTTTTGAGGATGGCTGTGACTCAATCCGTGGTTGTGGAAGAGAGCCTGGACGTGGACATGACTTTAGCCGTGGCCGTGGGCGAGATTCTACTGCTCCTCATTTTCCACAATGCACTCACTGTGATCGGTGGAACCATCCGTCTGAACGATACCGACATAAGTTTGGCGTACCTCCCTATCACGCCAATAGTGCCTATGAGGATACCTACGATGTGGAAGAGGCCAACTACAACAACCCCTAGTGGCAAGAGATGCAGAGTCTCCAGACTCCCATGACTACTACATCCAGTGATACTACTACTGCTGCCATGGCTATTCCTTCAGGTACAGTAGCCAACTCTGTTATCACTTCTACTTCAGCTTGGATTAATGACACCTCTACTTATCTTACTAGAGAAGGTAGTATGCTAACCTCCTCTGTACCATCTTACTCTATGAAGTTAGTTGAGTTGCCAATGGGACTCCCTCACATGTTATTACTGTCGGAACAATGGAGTTCTCCAAGCTTCGACTGTCTGGGGAACACTGTGCTCCTGATTTTCCTCTTAGCTTAATGTCTATTTATAAGCTTTGTGTTGAGCTTAATTACCGTGTGATATTCGATGAATTTTGTTGCTATTTTTAGGACATCTGGACGAGGCAAATTTTTGGTAGGGGTCATGAGAAGAACGACCTATATTTTCTTGACATACCATCAGATTCCAAGTTTGTTGTTGATGCGTCCATATCCAAAGACCCTCTCCTATGGCATTCTCTCTTCATGATGTTCCATGAACTCTCTACTCTGAAGACCATTCAGTGCGAGGCGTGCGAGTTTGAGAGACATCACCAAGCTTCGTTTCCTATTCGTATTGAGTCACGTAATACTAGTCTTTACGGTCTTGTTCATTGTGATGTTTGGAGATCTTGTCCGATCTGAACAGTGAGTGGTCATTGCTAATTTATTGTCTTTGTCGACGATTATAATAGATCTTCATGGGTGTATCTAATAAAGGAGCGTTCGGATATTAATAAGATTGTAAGAAATTTCTTTCAATATGCTAAAACATCTTTTTCTACATGTATTAAGATCATTCAGACTAACAATGCTCATAAGTTCACTCAATAAGACTTGACATCGTTCTTTGCGTCTCAGGTGTTGTTCACTAAACCTCATATCTGTATACCTCGTAGCAGAATGGGGCAGCGGAAAAGAAACTCTGACACTTGCTTATCTCTCCTTAGTTAAATGAGTGTTCCTGAGCACTATTGGGGGGATGCCATCCTTACTGCTGTATATCTCATCAACAGAGTCCCTTCTTCTATTCTCAAAGGGGGGACTTCATTCTCTTTACTATACCCTACTGAGTCTACTTTTCCTCAACCTCTACGAATTTTTGATTGTATTGCTTTTGTTCATAACTTCCATGCATCTGATAAATTATCACGTCGGGCTATCAAGTGCGTCTTTCTTGGGTACCCTAGTACTCAGAAAGGCTATTGGTGTTATGATCCCGCTGGTCGTGGATACCTATATGTCTGCCGATGTCACCTTCTTTGAGCAAACAAGCTTCTTCACACAACACCTTTTTTTCCCTTTGCCTATCCCTTTTATGCAGGATAATATGACCATTTCAAGTGCTCCCACCACCGCTGCCCCAGATGTACCTGAGGAGCTTCCGATAGCTCTCCGCAAGCAAAAGAGGCAATGTATTTATCACCCTATGTAACATTTTACTTCTACTGATGGTTTACCTAGCTGTGACAAGAGGTTTGCATATGCCCTGAATATTATCTCTGTCCTCAGAGATCATCATAGTACGATGCGGGATCATGGTTGGCAACATGCCATGGATGAGGCGATAAATGCACTTACCTCATGCGCCACGTGGGATCTTGTGTCGTGGCCTCCAGATGTTTGACCAGTGTCTTGCAGATGGGTCTTCACAACCAAGCAGTCGCCTGATGGGTCCATCGATAATCGATAGGTTAAAAGCCAAATTAGTTACCAAAGGCTTCACACAAACCATTGGGGTTGATTATTTTGAGGCCTCGCCAATTGCTAGAATGGGATAGATACATACCATCCTCTCTTTTGCTGCTAACAAGGCCTATCCTATTTACCAACTTGATGTGAAGAACACTTTCCTTTATGGTAACCTTGAGGAGGAGGTATACATGATGCAACAACAATGTTACGTACTCTAGGGGGAGTGTATATACCGGCTACGTAAGGCCATCTATGGCATGAAGCAGAGCCCCAGGACATGGTTTGACAGACCCATTATTGAGATCAACACCCTCGATTTTTAGAGGATGACATTTGACTACTCTGTGTTTGTTAGACGACGGTCTACTCACACCGTCATTCTTGTTGTCTATGTTGATGATATAGTTGTTACATGAGACAATGAAGCCAACATTTTAGAGATCAAGACCTTCCTCCAGAAGGTTTTTGTCATAGAGATCTTGGCCAACTCTGTTACTTTCTTGGCATTGAGGTGATACATACTACAGAGAGACTCTATCTCTCACAGAGGAAGTATTGCCTTGACATTCTGACTGAGGCAAGACTGCTTAGATGCATACCATCTGCCATCCTAGCAAAAGTGAGAAAACATTTCATATCTACTGATCTAATGTTTGAGGATACTGCATAATGTAGATGCTTAATGGGTAAACTGCTCGATCTCACTGTTAATGGGCCAAATATATCATATGCTGTGAGCAAATTTAACCATACATGGAGACACCTCTCTACAATCATTGGAAAGATATTCTTCTGATCCTTCAATACTTGAAGGAATCTTCAAGACCTAGACTCTTCTATGGTGTAAATGGGCACACTAATGTCTCCACATATACAAATGCTTACTATGCTAGTTTTCCTGAGGATCACCGATCCACTACATGCTAGACCATGTTTGTTATGGGACAACTTGGTCACTTGGTGCAACAAGAAGCAGATCATGGTTTCCAAATCAAGTGCAAAGGCTGAATACAGGGCAATGGCTCAAGCCACTGTGAGATCACATGACTTGTCTCTTTTTTAAAGGTACTTGGACTTTCAATTACTACTCATGTACCTTTATATGCGGCAACAAGTTTGCTACGTACATCACCACCAATCTTATTTTCCACAAGCAAACAAAACACATTGAAGTTGAATGTCATATCATTCGTGATGAAGTACGAGGAGGATATATCATCACTCCACACATCTCCATTGAACTGCAACTCACAGACATCTTCACGAAGGCACTTCCGAAGAAGCGCCTTTTGTATTTAGTTTCCAAGTTGGACACGATCGACATATATGCTCCAACTAGAGGGGGAGTGTTAGAGTTATTATATTTTCTGCTTTATTTATGTCATGTAACCCTTCAGGGTCTTTTATGTACTTTTCTCTTTTTCGCTCTCTAGGGTTTCTCTCTATATAAGAGACCCTAGACCTATGGAATAAACACGACGATTCACTTTTTTCTCTACAATGCACATATTCAACGTTCAGACATTGGACAAATTTGCACTCCATGTTAATGCGGCATCAATTTTAAGTCTAGAGAAGTCTTTCTGTAGTGGTCATGCTATAAAGTTTTCGAAGTTTGCAAGAAAGATAGAAAAAGCCCCACATATACCAGCAGATCTGCTTCAGTTGCACATTCCTTCATTTGAAAATGTTAGTTATGTTTTTCCTATTAATGATGTATTTGCGTTTCCTGTTTCTCATTGCAACCCCTCGTAGGGCACTTATGTATTTTTATCCCGGTTTTGAGCCCTCTAAGTGTCCTATATAAGGACCCCTAGACCTCTAGAATAAAAGAACGAATTGTTCTCTTTCATTGTTTTCCGCATGGTATCAGAGCAACAGTCCTATACCGATGTTCTGGCCTAAATTACGTCGCCACCACCATCCCTAACCTGCCGCCACCAATGTATCTTAGCACAACCCACACGAAGGGCTTCCTCCACGCCTTTAAACCCCTCGTACCATCACCGGGTGGGCCTCTAGGCCTCTCGGCATCGCCGCCAAGCCACCTGCGACCCTCTCGCATCGCCTCCAGACCAATAGGCGCTATCGGCGACAACTAGGGCTCCAAGGCCCGCTGCCAACGGCACCTCAGGCCACTTGCGACCCTCTCACATCGCCTCTAGGCCTCTAGGCGCCACCAGCGACATCTAGGGCTCACAAGGCCTGCCATCAACACCACCTTACGCCACCTACGACCCTCTCGCATCGCCATCGGTACCTAGGGTACCCAAGACCCGCTACCAACAGAACCTCGGGTCTTCAACGACCCTCCAACCACCGCGGCGGCCACCTGCGGCTCACCTAAGGCCGCCGTCAATAGCACCTTGGGTCTCCTACAGCAACTTGCGGGCCTCCCGACCTTCTAGTGGTCCCGTACGACCGCCACATTTCTTGTTGATGCTTGATTAGGTCACCTTGATACTTGATTAAGACAACGAATACTTTCTAGGTCACTTTTTCTTGACCTATGCGATCACCATGGAATCCATAGATACCAAGCTCGTGTACCCGACTTCTTCTAGGATAATACATGACACTTCCATAAAATTGAAAGGCTCTGAGAACTATATACTCAGGACTTGATCGTTTAAGGTGTTCATAGTTGGTCATCGCAATAACTATGTTACCAAGGATCTATCCAAGGAGACGGATAACGACTATGATACCTAGTATGTAGACAACAACCAGGTCATTACTTGGATGACCAACAACGTCGATCCAAATATTGCATCGAATCTTCTCTACAAGGAAACAACGAAGTCAATGTGGGAGAGTCTTTAGCATACCTACTCTCAGAAGACTAAAGACTCCAGGCTCTCAGATATACACACACGGATTTGGACTGCTAATCAAGGAGATTCCACCCTGGTCGAGTCTACTACAGGCTTCTCACGAGCCTATTCGAGGAGCTCCTTATTTTTCAACCAGCTTGTTGTGACAAACAGATAGGAGAATGCGCATAATGACAGGTATATCGATTTCTGCCTGGATTGCATCCACGATACAAGCCTGTGAAGGACCAATTTCTGATAGCTGATGTGCTGCCCACCATTGAGACTATCTTTGGTCGCCCGGAGGAACTTGATTATCCTACTGAGCATCCTCCTACTATTCTATATGCGGAGAACAAATCATTATGCATCGTTTGAGAATAAAGGACGATACAACTACTAGGGAGGATGAGGCCGTGACTTTGGTTGCGGTCGCGGCCGCGGTCACGAGTCTGGACGTAAATGTGGGTTTGGTCGCGGGCGTGGACGTGATCCTACTACTACTCGCTATCCAACGTGCATACACTGTAGACGCTGTAATCGTCCATCTGAGCGTTGCTGGGTAAAGTTTGGCATATAAACTAATGTCAATAATGGCTATGAGATAGCTTCGTATGAGGCTCCATATGATATTGTTGACATCTCTCACGGCCAGCCTTCTGGTGACACTCAAACACCCTTTACGACGTATGAATATGCACGTCTGCAATAGCTTCTGCAGAACTCTTAAGCTAGTGACAGTACCTCTTCTGCTCTTATTGCTAGTTTGGCTACTACCTTAGGTACAATTGCCAACTCTACCTCTGCATTTAATCCTGCTTGGATTATTGATTCTAGAGCATCGACTCGTCTAAAGGGAAAAGGTAGCCTTCTTACCTTCTCACGAGTCACAACCGTCTTCCTCTGTGAAGACTGTTCGGGTTGCAAATGGGACCTATTCACCTGTCACTGTCGTGTACAATTTGGAGTTTTCTTCTAAACTCCGACTGACTGAAGTTCTCTATGCTCCTTTTATACCTAGTCTTTTATCTGTTCAAAAGCTATGCACTGAGCCTAATTGTAGAGCAATGTTCAGGAAGGCGGTATGCGGTATTCAGTCGGAAGGGTCACTGCATAGAGAGTATGCGGTATGTGGGAGAGTATGCGGGGAGTATGCAGTTTTATTCAGTTTGGTATTTTTTATTATTGAAAATATAAATAAATTTTTTAATATTATGTTAATATCCTCTAAATATTATATTTCTTGCTTATAATAATTTCTTCAAGACTTCGGACATTTTATAAAATGGCACATTAAAATGACAGACTTAAAAAGTGAGACATTTAATGTGTTCAGAACTTCACATTTTATAAAATGAAACATTAAAATGATATATTAAAAAACCAGATATTTAATTTATTTAGAATTGTAGACATTTTATAAATGAAAAAGTCAAGCATTTAATTAAAATGACAAAATAAAAAAGTTAAACTAAAAAAGTCTGACATTTAGTTTTATTCACATATAGTTATATTCAGACATGTGATTCTATAACAGATAAGACAATATTTAGAAAAATTTCACCTAGTTTTAGAGTTGATGGAGGCCGTTGAGCTGTTGGCAGAGGTTGTGGAGGCGGCGGCGAGGACATGAGGTACTGGCGAAGGCGAAGGAAGCGAGGGGGGCTCACGAATGGTTGGTGCATCCGCGGAGGCAGGGGCCGTAGAGGTGGTGGCGGAGGATCGCAGTTGCTGGCGGAGGCAAAGGGAGCAAGGGGACTCGTGAGCAGTGGGAAGAGGCGCGGAGGCGGTGTAGGCGAGCATTGAGCAAAGCCGCAGAGGCGGTGGATGTGATCGGTGGAGGATTTAGGCGGAGCTGGAGGTGTTGGCGGAGGTTGTGGATGTGTTGGCGGAGGATCAGAGAGTCAGAGGTGCAAAGTAGGAGTTGGCGGAGCCATAAACGGTGGAGGCGAGCGTCGAGGAGCCGGAAGGCGGTGGAGGCGAGCGTCTTTGCTGAGGCAGGGAGTTAGGTCTAGGTCGGGTGTTGGGGGGAAGGGGTATGGGATGTGTCACACGTGATGTTAAGTCATTCCAAGTTTGAGTTAGGGTTAGGGTTTTTAACTTTTATTCGAAAAACGACCGCATAAACGACCGACTATACCGTATACTCGACCGCTTAGGCGGCATGACCCGCCTAGAAACTGATTAGTTCATACTCAGAGCGCCAAGACATCTGAGTCCGAGTATGCAGCCGAGTATGCGGTATACTCGACCGTTTTCCTGAACATTGCTGTAGAGTTACTTTGATGAGTTTTCTTGAAATTTTCAAGACATCCAGACGAGATAGATTTTTAGTGGGGGACATGAGAAGAATAACCTTTATTACCTCGAAAACCATTTGATTCCAGTTTTGTTGACACTGCTTCTATCTCCGACGATGCTCTTCTCCGAAAACTTCGCCTCAGTTATCCTTCTGCCAAAGCCATCTCTTTGATGTTCCCTGAACTTTCTATTCTCAAGCTTTTCGAGTGCGAGGCATGTTAGTTCGGGAAATATCATCGAGCATCTTTTCCTATACGTACTGAGCCTCGTCGTGAAGTACCATTTTCTTTAATCCATTGTGATATATATTTGGGGGCCATGTCCGATCCGTACTCCGAGTGGACATAAGTATTTTGCTGTCTTTGTTGATGATTACATTCGATCCTCTTGGGTCTATTTGTTAAAGGAGCGTTTGGAGATCAATAATATTGTTAAGAATTTCTTTCATTATATCAAGAATATTTTCTCCAATGGTATTCAAGTTTTTCGTTCTGATAATGCCTTGGAATTCACTCAACATGATTTAACAACCTTCTTTACTTCCCATGCTACAATCCATCAAACAACATGTCCATATACCTCCCCGCAAAGGAGGTAGTAGAAAGAAAACTCAGCCATCTACTAAACATTGCTCACTCCCTTCTCACCCAAATAAAAGTTCCTAAAACCTACTGAGGCGATGATGTTCTTACTGCCGTCCACCTTATCAACAGAGTCCCCTCTGCTTCACTACATGACTCCACCCCGTTTTCATTAGTATATCCAACTGAGTCATCCTTTCCTCTACCTTTGAGAATCTTCGCTATCCTCACCTCCGTCGGGAGTCAAGCTCCATTCCCCCCCGCTTCTCTTGTCTTCATTTGCAATAAACCATCGCCGAAGCTACGCCTCCGAGCGGTGTACCCGTTGCAGGTGCTGGTTCGCGCAGAAGACCACCTTTGGCCACCCAGCTACTCAGGCGGAGCAGCTCTAGGAGGAGCTTGACCACCACACCTATCTGACCGTCGTCGCCTCCATCGGAGCCATCCAGCGGAAGAGGAGCACTCTCGCGACAGCGCAAGACATGTTGGTGGGCTCATCAGAGTAGCGGATCACATCCATTGCCCGCTTGAAGTTTGCCCAGGGACTGTTCTTCCAACACCCTCCCCTACCGTCAGATGAAGCTTTCCTCTGCCAGATTCCATCTCAGCCGTCGACAGCAACAACCTTTCCACCGTTGGATCTGACACCATCCGTCCGCACACCCCCAACATTCTCTGGCCGTCAGATCTGCAGCGTCAAAAGATCAGGCCCGTACGCTAGCGCCTGCGCCTACGCTGCCACGTGTCCCCATGTGCCCTACATGCCTGCGAAGGGTATATTTCCCTTTTGTCCTTGTCTTTCTCTGTATTTCCCTTTAGTCCAGAAAATAAAAAATGTAGTTTAAACATTTGTAGTTTGGACCTTGTAGTTTGATATATTTGCATTCCAGTCCTGTTTAACTGAATTCAAGTGATGTGTCACGTGCATAGCTGGTGTATTTGCATGATATACCCTTGAGCTTTTTACGGTTATGCTTTGAATAGATGTTTTATGGGAATTGCAGTTATACCCTTGTGCGTGTGTTATTCAGCATGTGCGTTTTTAATTGGACTTTTTGCATTATTGACCCTGAACTTTTTATATGAGTTAATATTTGGCTTGGGAACTTTCTTGAAATTACAACTAGGTCCCTATGAACTGTGTGTCCTGATCTTGGTCAAATAAATACCTAATTAACTCCAAAAATTCCATAAAAATTACTGTTAACTCCTGCTAACACGTAATATTTATGGTAATTTTTGGGAATTAATTTAGTTTTGTTTGATATTTTCTAAAAATAAAAACCCTAAAAAAGTGTTCTGTCTGTTTTATAAAATACATAAAAAATATATTGTCTTAAAAATTATAAAAAAATTCGTGTGTGCTTGTTTTTGTGTGCTTTGTCTCCAGTACCTGTTTTGTTGCAAGAACCCTTCCAAAAACACTAAACATCACAAAACTCTAAAAAATGTATAAAAATCATTAAAAATTAAAAATAATCGAAAAATAGAATTTCAGTTTATGTGTATCGCATTTTCCTTGTAGTTTTTCATAAAAATCACAACTAGGATATTAGGGTAATTTTAGTATTTTTAAGTTGCATTCTAGTCCTGACTGTACATTATTTTCCCTTTTTGTCTTTGTTTGAGTTTTATAAAATCACACAAAAATCATAAAAACCTCAGAAAATCACCAAAAGCATCTGAATATTTAAAAAACATAAATTTTTTTGTTTCTGATTTTTGAGCATTTTTAGCCTTAATAAAAATAGCAAAAGGTTGGCTTGTGCTTGTTTTCTTATTTACTTGTTTTATTTTCTTATTTCGAAAAGATAAAAAATTGCAAAACCAAAAATTAAAAAATATGCTTTTTGTTGCCTGATCACGACTACTTCGTACATTTCCGTGCTCCTTGAGTTCGACCCTGGTCGCTATAACATGTTAAAATAAAATAGCGGAGACCGGTTACATTGATTTTGATTGATTTATATGCTTAGTTGAGTGGTTTCGATTTTTCTTGTTGAGCTTAGACCTGCTGATTGGGGTCACAATGACCCTTGCTTATTTTTCATACTTAACCCTAGTCAACTGTTCGCTCATCAATCATCCGCTGATAGAAGATATGCAGATGCTCTCATGACTATTTTCAATTCAAGAGACCATCATAATGCATTGCAGGATTCTGGATGGCGACAAGCTATGAATGAGGAGATGGATGCTCTCAATTCCAGAGGGACATGAGATCTTGTATAGTGTCCCAAGGGGACTAGACCTGTGACTTGCAGATGGATCTTCACAACCAAGCAATCGCCAGACGAGTCCATTGACATATTGAAAGTTCGACTTGTGGCCAAATGTTTTACTCGGGCATATGGAGTTGATTACTTCGAGACATTCTCTCCTGTTGCACAGATGGGCTCTACACGAACTATTCTTGCAGTGGCAGCAACCAATGACTGACCTATCTTTTAGCTCGATGTAAAAAATGCATTCCTGTATGGTGATCTCAAAGAGGTTTACATGATGCAACCTCCTAATTACAAAGTCGAGGGGAAGTGTATATGTCAACTTCGCAAGGCAATCTATGGTTTGAAGCAGAACCAAAGGGCATAGTTTGATAGACTTACTACATAAATCATCACTCTTGGCTTGCAGAGAACAACCTCTAACTACTCTGTGTTTGTCAGAAGACGACCAATCGGTATTGTCATACTTGTTGTTTATGTGGTTGACATGGTCGTCACTGGTGATGATGAAAAAGGTGCACTAGAGACCAAGGCTTTTCTTCAAAAGGTTTCCGTCACCAATGACCTTGGTCCACTTCGCTATTTTTTGGGCATAGAAGTTAGGGCTGGCTATCGAGCCCAACGAACTGAGTCAGGCCTTGGCTCGGGCTCGATAAGCTCAACTGGGCTCGGGCTCGAGCTTGGGCTCGTTCGAGCCCAACTGAGCTGGCATGGGCTCGAGCTCGATTAACTCGAGCCTCTTATCGAGCCAACTCGAGCTCGATAAGGCTCGAGCCGAGTCTCTTATCGAGCTCGAGCTCCTTATCAAGCCTGGTCTGGGCTCGAGCCGCCTGGTCTTGGCTCGAGCCTAAGTCAGGCTCGTTAAGGACAATGAGTACTTTTTGGTGGAAAAGTGTTTTGCATAGGCTTGAACCCACAACCTATTCCATGAATTCCGTGTTCCTTACTAGTAGGCTACTATCCAAGTTACATACAAAAACTTAATTATAATATATATTGTAACATTCTATTTTCTTATAAAAAAGAAAAAAATTACAAATTTTCTAATTATAACCTAGAAAAACATAGATAAGTGTAGGAAGTCAAAGTCTTTAACATAATCCACCCAACATTATCATTCCACAAACCACATTGCCATTTCATAAACCACCGACACATACATAGTCCACCATTCACAACGTCGCAAAACTAATACAAATAAAAACTTGCAAAGAAAATCACAAATGGGAGGGGGCAATTGGGCAAATGTATGGGCGGGAATGTGACTTTGGGTAGTGGAGGGAAAATTGCAAAGGGTTACTTATATTTTGTTTCTATTATATATAAATAAATAAATATTCTTTATCAAGCCCCCATATTGAGTTATCGAGCCGAACATGACTTGACCCAGGCTCGACTCGTTAAGCTATCGAGCTCGAAATTATGGCTCGGGCTCGGCTCAATAGCCTGATGAGCCAGGCTCACGAGCCCTTGTCGAGACGAGCTCGAGCTTGGCTCATCGAGCTGTGATTCAATAGCCAGTCCTAATATAAGTACTGCGTACTACAGAGGGACTCCATTTCTCACAGAGGAAGTGCTTCTTGGACATCCTTACTGAAGTCATATTATTTGGATGCAAGCCCTCTTGTATTCCTGTAGATCCGAAGAAACACTCCACGTCCTCTAATTCTGTTTTCGAAGATACTACGTGGTACAAAAGTTTGGTTGGAAAACTCCTTTACCTCACTGTCACTAGACCGGATATGTCCTACACCGTGAGTAGAGCTAGCCAACACATGGAGCAACCTTGCTACAGTCACTGGCAGGATGCCCTCCAGATCCTACGATACTTCAAGGAATCCCCAAGACTTGGCCTTTTTTATGGGGCAAATGGCCACACTGATGTTATTGCCTATGATGATGCTGATTATGCAAGTTCACCTAAGGATCGTCGTTCTACTACATGATACACAATGATGGTTGGAGGAAACCTTATGACTTGGAGGAGAAAGAATCAGATTGTTGTATCTAGATCTAGTGCAGAGGCAAAATACAGGGCGATGGCTCAAGCTACCTGTAAGATCATGTGACTATTGATCTTCTTGCAAGAACTCGGTATTGTAGTCACCACTCTAATTCCTTTACACCGTGACAACAAGTCCACTACATATATTGCCATGAATCCCATGCTTCATGAGCGAACTAAGCATATAGAAATTGACTGCCATTTTGTTCGTGTCACCATACGAATTGGCAAGATTACTATGTTACACATCACGACAGATCTTCAGCTTGCAGATGTATTCACGAAGGCTTTACCTAAGAAGCATCCATCGTGGATAACTTCCAAGCTGGGCATGATCGATAATTATGCTCGAACTTGAGGGGGGATGGTAGTGATATTTTTCCTATTAATGATGTATTTACGCTTCTTGTTTCTCGTTGTAACCCCTCAAGGGATACTTATGTATCTTTTCTTGATTTTGAGCTCCCTAAGGTTCTGTCCTATATAAGGACGCCTAGACTTCTGGAATAAAACAACAAATTGTTCTCTTTCATTGTTTTCCACATAAATTGCAAAAAGTCTGGCACATTAAATGGTGATGTTGGGTAGGGATGACTACTAGATCTAAGACAATCCCATTAAAAGTTTTTTAAATGTCCTGGTATAAAGGTTGACTAGCAACAATATACCATACTTCATAGTTTCTTTTCTAGATGATTACCAAGTTGCCTCGTAGCTTGAGGTCCCATAAGAAACACGTGGAAAAGATGAAACAATGCAATGTGATTTTATTCAAGAGGTTTAGGGGTCCTTATATAGGACTAAAACTTAGAGAGCTCAAGGAGACAAAATACATTAGTGCCCCAGGTAGTGAATGATCTGAAGAACATCTGGCCAATGACTGTAATATGGTTTCTCCATGTGTTGGCTAGCTCGGCTCACAACATAAGATATGTCTGTGTAACATCCTTAAATCCTAATGACTAATTAAGCCAAGATGGTGAATCATTAGTGAGCTTGATGGAAATTAGAGATGCCATTAGTGGCTAATTGTGATAATTTGTAGCTAGAGGTGATTAAGTGGCTAAGTATGATTAGTAATGTGATTACTATTCATGGGTGGGCCTTGGTTGCAATTAGGAGGAGTTGGTGGGGTTTATGTTGCAATTTCCCCAGGTTTTATAAGCATGAGATTAACTTAAGCTTGTTAAGTGTGCAAATGACGTGTTTGACGGGTAACCTAAGGTCCTCGGGAGGATGGTCGTTAAAGTTTGGTATCAGAGCAGAGTTACCACGATACACGCATTCGCATAACTTAATAGCGAGTCTTCTGATTTCTCATGAAGCCGAATGGGAAATTTTTTTTTGATATTCAAAAGATTTATGTAACCACAAGTCACCAGAACATTTCATTCATATAAGTATCCCAAGAGGAGAATAGTACAACTGATTATTTCCTAAAGTGTGCTTAACTATGCTATGATCCAATACAGGAAGGGATCAGCATGGCACCCCGAGTAGCTCGCGATCAGCCAGGAGAGATGGCACAGGTACTAGCTGCACTCGCTGATCTGCGACAGAGACAGGATCAGATACTTGCCCAGCAGACTGAGTTGGCTGAGCGCCAGACTGGGATGGAGCTGAGGATAGAGGAGCTGTCTGACTCCTCATACCACCCATCCAGGGATGAGTCCGCTAGAGCCGAGCATCTATTCTCTGAGTAGATTCCCCAGCATTCCGAGGCAGATATTCTGAGGGAGTCAGGAGCCGACAGAGCTGAGGCAGGCCAAGGGCCTGTAGCAGGAGTAGAGGTCACTGGGTTTGTTCTTCCTACTGCACCGAGACACCATGATGTCTTCACATCCTACCAGAGAGCTGGAGTACCCAGGTTCCAGTGCACGGGTACATCTGATGAGGCTGAGCAGTGGCTCAGGACGGTGACGAAGGTGTTCAGGATGATTCAGGCACCACTAGAGTCGTGGTTACCTTTTGCTGAGTTCTCCCTTACTGGGTTTGCAGAGCGCTTGTGGGAGGCTACTGTGTCTGAGATGGGGCGTGTGCCGACTTGGACAGACTTTGAGACCTACTTCAGAGCCCACTTTTTCTCAGGGAAGTGGAGAGAGACACAGCGCAGGCTGTTTGCAGAGCTGAGACAGGGCAGGATGACAGCGCGAGAGTACTTTGTGCGCTACACCGAGTTGTCACGCCACACATCTTCTGCAGCTGCTTTTCCAGAGGAGAATCTGGAAAAGATTGTTCGTGGCATGAGGGAGGACGTTCAGGAGAAGTTGGTAGGGCTGAGACTGACTACCATTGCTGAGGTGACTGACGCAGCAGAGCGGATTGAGGACGTCCGTGAGAGACGTTTTGGGAGTACTTTTAGACCGCCACCGGTACCACAGAGGTCATCTGGGCCTATTCGGCGGCAGTTCCAGCCACAATGGTCAGCACAACGCTTTCGTCCGACATGAGCAGATAGAGAGCCGATGGCTCAAGACATTAGAGTTGTGTCAGAGTATCCCGATGTGTTTCCTGAGGAGTTACCAGTACTACCTTCAGTTAGAGAGATCGAGTTTGAGATCTCGCTACTTCCCGATACGTAGCCGATCTCCATGGCTCCGTATCGCATGGCACCCGCAGAGCTGAGAGAGCTGAACGTGCAGCTACAGGAGTTGCTTGACTTAGGCTTTGTGAGGCCGAGCACTTCACCTTGGGGCGCTCCTGTACTCTTTGTTCGGAAAAAGGATGGAACCATGCAGTTATGCATTGATTATAGACAGTTGAATAAGAGGACGGTGAAGAACCGTTATCCTCTGCCACGCATTGATGATCTATTTGATCAGCTAAAGGGATCTTCGGTGTTCTCGAAGATCGACCTCCGCTTGGGTTACCATCAGTTGAGGATTCGGGAGACAGACATCCCGAAAACAGCCTTTCGGACACGGTATGGCCACTACGAGTTTGTAGTGATGCCATTCGGACTGACGAATGCCCCCGCGGCATTCATGGACATGATGAACAGAGTATTCCGTCCTTACTTGGACAAGTTTGTTGTGGTGTTCATAGATGATGTGTTGGTTTACTCGAAGAATGAATGGGACCATGAGAACGACTTGAGAGCAGTGCTTGGTACCTTGAGAGAGCATAGACTGTATGCCAAGTTGAGTAAGTGTGAGTTTTGGCTACCTCAGGTCTCATTCTTGGGACACGTCATCTCAGGAGCAGGAGTCGCAGTGGACCCTGCGAAGATAGATGCTGTGATGTCTTGGGAGCAGCCCAAGACAGTGACACGGATCCGTAGTTTTCTTGGGTTGGCAGGCTATTACAGACGCTTTGTCAGCAACTTTTCGCGGATCGTACTACCTTTGACGCGTTTGACGCAGAAGGGGGTACCTTTTGTTTGGGATAGTTCGTGCGAGCAGGCCTTCAGGACACTGAAGGAGAGACTTACTACAGCTCCGATTCTTGCTCTACCGTCAGGTACACAGGACTATGCGGTTTACACAGACGCGTCAGGTGATGGTTTGGGAGCAGTGCTGATGCAGAGGGGGCATGTGATTGCCTATGCTTCGAGACAGTTGAGACCGCATGAGCGGAATTACCCCACATACGATCTTGAGTTGGCGGAAGTGGTCTTCGCTTTGAAGACCTGGCGTCACTACTTGTACGGGGTTAACTTTGAGCTCTTCACAGACCACAAGAGTCTGAAGTACATATTTGATCAGAAGGAGCTGAACATGAGGCAACGCAGATGGTTAGAGCTGCTGAAGGACTACGATTGCACGATTTCTTACCATCCTGGTAAGGGAAACGTGGTTGCAGACGCCCTTAGCAGGAGAGCGCACACGGAGGGTACGATGAACTGGCTATACACTTGGGACTTACTTGCAGCACCGACGTATTGGCATCCACATGACAGTGCGTCTTCTCCCATCTCCGTGTCTCCTAGGTACAGCAACCTTTGGGACCGTATAGTGTCAGGTCAGCAGACAGACCCGTGGATTCGCGACAAATACATGCGGGCAGTGAAGGACGAGTTTGACGATTTTGTTGTTGCAGAGTCTATTCTGTGGAAGGCAGGTCGGGTAGTGGTTCCCAACGATGAGCAACTACGAAGAGACATACTTGACGAGGCGCATTGTTCGCATCTTTCCATTCATCCCGGCAGTACGAAGATGTACCACGATCTTCGCCGACATTTCTGGTGGGACGGGATGAAGAGGAACGTAGCTGGGCATGTCAGCAGGTGTTTGACTTGCCAGATTGTGAAGGCAGAGCATAGACGACCACCTGGATTACTGCAGTCTCTCCCCATTCCTGAGTGAAAGTGGGAGAGCATTTCGATGGACTTTGTTACAGGATTGCCAAGGACACCAGGAGGCCATGATTCCATTTGGGTCATTGTTGATAGGTTGACGAAGTCAGCCCATTTTATACCTGTTAGCATGACTTATACACCTTCTCAGCTGGCCAAATTGTACATACAGCACATTGTGAGGTTACATGGCATACCCCGAGAGGTAGTGTCTGACAGAGACTCGAGGTTCGCTTCCCATTACTGGCAGCAGTTCATGTCAGCTTTACAGACCGAGCTGAAGATGAGTTCAGCGTATCACCCTCAGACGGACGGACAGAGCGAGCGTACGATACAGACCTTGGAGGATCTTTTACGCGCCTGTTCTCTAGAGTGGAAGGGATCCTGGAAGGATCATTTACCTCTTGTTGAGTTCACTTATAACAACAGCCATCATTCGAGCATCAGCATGGCGCCATTCGAGGCTCTTTATGGGCGGAGATGCCTTACGCCAATCAGTTGGCGCGAGGTAGGCGATCATGCGTTGTATACCGTGGATCTCTTGGAGGAGACTGCGAGGGTTGTTGACTTGGTAAGGAGGAAGCTCTTGACGGCATAGAGTCGCCAGAAGAGCTATGCAGATCGACGACGCCGACACTTGGAGTTTCAGGTTGGGGATTTTGTGTTCCTACGTGTATCGCCCATGAAGGGGATACAACGGTTCGGAGTTCGTGGCAAGCTGGCGCCACGTTTTGTTGGGCCATTTGAGATACTTTCACGTGTCGGGAAGGTGGCGTACAGACTGGCACTTCCCCCACGTTTGGCGGCTATACACGACATATTCCATGTGTCGAACTTGAGGAAGTACGTGCACGATCCTCAGCACATCATCAGCTATGAGAGCCTTGACATAGAGCCAGAGTTGACATACGAGGAGGAGCCAGTGCAGATACTTGATTTTGCTGTCAGGAGGCTTCGGAACAAGGAGATTCCCTTGGTCAAGATCCTATGGCACCGATAGGGTGTTGAGGAGGCGACATGGGAGACCGAAGCAGCTATGCGAGAGAGATACCCGCGACTCTTCTCAGGTACTTTCGCAGTTTAGTTTATCAGTTCTCTGTATGGCAAATCATTTCACTTTCTGGGTAAAAACCTTCTTTGAGGTTTTTATGGGTTAAAAACCTTTTGAGGTTTTTATGGCAGACCGACGGACCCAACTTAGAAGTGGAGTCTGGAGGACGAGACTCTCTTTGAGGTTTTTATGATTGTAACATCCTTAAATCCTAATGACTAATTAAGCCAAGATGGTGAATCATTAGTGAGCTTGATGGAAATTAGAGATGCCATTAGTGGCTAATTGTGATAATTGTAGCTAGAGGTGATTAAGTCGCTAAGTATGATTAGTAATGTGATTACTATTCATGGGTGGTCCTTGGTTGCAATTAGGAGGAGTTGGTGGGGTTTATGTTGCAATTTCCCCAGGTTTTCATAAGCATGAGATTAACTTAAGCTTGTTAAGTGTGCAAATGACGTGTTTGACGGGTAACCTAAGGTCCTCGGGAGGACGGTCGTTACAGTCTGGCCTAGTAACAGTAAGCTACAAGAGTTTGCCAACCATGCTTCTGTATCATGTAGTGTCTTCGAAGACATGATCAATGGAATTGGAGTGTTTTCTCGGGTCTGCAGGAATACCAGAGGGTTTCAACCTAGTAACCCTGCCTCAGTCAGTATATTTAAGTAGTACTTTCTCTATGATAGATGGAGTCCCTCCGTAGTGCGTACTATACCCAGAAAGTAGCGAAGTTGTCCCAGATCCTTATTCCTTAGTGATGAAGACCTTATGAAGAAAAGCCTTGGTCTAGCACCCCTTTATCATCATCACCTGTAACAACCATATCATCCACATACAAAAGTATAACCGTACTAGTTGGCTGTTTTCTAATGAAAACAAAGTAGTCAGATGTAGTGCTTTGGAAACCCAGAGTGTCGATCTCTGTAGTTAGTCGGTCAAACCATGCCCTCGGCTCTGCTTTAGACCATAGATTGCTTTGTGAAGTCGGTATACATACTCCCCCTCGACTTCATAACATGGAGGCTGCATCATGTATACTTCCTCCTTGAGGTCGCCATATAGAAAAGCATTTTTAACATCCAGTTGGAAGATAGACCGCCCTTGTTTGCAGCTACAGAAAGAATAGTCCGTATGGAGCCCATCCGTGCAACAGGAGAAAAGGTCTCGAAGTAGTCAACTCCATATATCTGAGTAAAGCCTTTAGTCACAAGCCTTGCTTTCAACCTGTCAATAGAGCCATCTGGTGAGTGCTTTGTCGAAAAGACCTATCGATAGACCACATGTTTAGTTCCTTGGGGACATTGTACAAGATCCCATGTCCCTCTAGAATTGAGAGCCCCATTTCTTCATCCATTGCTTTTCGCCAGCCATAATCCTGCAGGGCACTATGATGGTCTTTGGGAACAGAAATTGTCATAAGGACATCCATATCTTCTGTTAATACATGATAAGATAGTAGTAAAAGTGAATTGAGACATGGGATGAAGGGTACATTACCCCTTAGTTCTGCAAAAAACGATTGGAAGCTCATGAGGATTATCCGGGTTAGTATTGGTTGGAGCACTTGAAGATGACATATTTTCCTGCAATAAAGGAACATGCGATGGAACATGAGTTGGTGTAGAAACATGTTTTCTTTTATACACAATAGGTGGAGGAAGATTTAATGGAATATCCGTAACAACCTGAGTAAAGAAGCTAGTTTGTTCAAAAAATGTGACAACAACAGATATGTAATAGCGATGCCTAGAAGGATCATAGCATCTGTAGCCTTTATGTCTTTAGGAATAACCGAGAAAAACACATTTAATCGCAGGAGGAGATAATTTGTCAGCGGTATGAAAATTGTGAACAAATGCAGTGCATTCGAAAATCCGCAGAGGTAGAGGGAAGGGTGACTCAGTTGGATATAGTAAGGCAAAGGGAGTAGAGCCATTTAGAAATGTAGAGGAAACCCTGTTTATAAGGTGAACGACAGTGAGTACAACATCTCTCCAGTAGGTCTTAGGGCCTTTATCTGAGTGAGAAGAGAGCGAGCGATATCAGGAGATGTCTGAGTTTTCTTTCTGCTACCATATTTTGCTGGGAGGTATATGGACATGAGGTTTGACGGATTGTGCCCTGGGAAGCAAAGAAGGATGTTAAATCCTTTTGGGTGAATTCCAAGGTATTATCAGAATGAAATATTTGAATAACAGTGGTGAAAATATTTTTACATAGTGAAAGAAATTCTTGACAATATTCTTATTTTTTGAATGTTCCTTTAACATGAAGAACCAAGAAGATCGACTATAGTTATCAACAAAAATAGCAAAAAAACTTATGTCTACTCAGAGTTCACCCTGGACAGGGTCCCTGAATATCACAATAGACAAGAGAAAAAGGTACATAGCGGCGAGGCTCAGTTCGTGTAGGAAAGGATGCTTGATGATGTTTTCCAAACTGATACGCCTCACACTCAAAGGACTTGAGTGTCGAGAGTTCAAAGAACAACATAAAGAGGGCATTGGCAGAGGGATGACCCAGACGAAGGTGCCACAAAAGAGGATATTCAGAGAAAGAAACACCAACAAAACTGGAATCAGAAGGTATGTCGAGGTAATAGAGGCTGTTCCTCTCATGTCCCCCACGAAAAATCAAATCCTCAACCAAGAAGATCGACTATAGTTATCAACAAAAATAGCAAAAAAACTTATGTCTACTCAGAGTTCACCCTGGACAGGGTCCCCGAATATCACAATAGACAAGAGAAAAAGGTACATGGCGGCGAGGCTCAGTTCGTGTAGGAAAGGACGCTTGATGATGTTTTCCGAACTGATACGCCTCACACTCAAAGGACTTGAGTGTCGAGAGTTCAATGAACAACATAAAGAGGGCATTGGCAGAGGGATGACCCATACGAAGGTGCCACAAAAGAGGATATTCAGAGAAAGAAACACCAACAAAACTGGAATCAGAAGGTATGTCGAGGTAATAGAGGCCATTCCTCTCATGTCCCCCACGAAAAATCAAACTCGTCCGGATGTCTTTAAAATAATAGCAGAACCCATCAAAAATAACATGACAACAGTACATAGCTTCTGTGGAAAGGCGTACAATGAAAAGATCAAATTCATCGTACCCATAGAGCTCTATCATAGGAGAAGCTCTAAGAGAAAAATTACATAAAGTGGAGAGAAGAAATAAGAAAATACAAAAAAAAGATAATGAGATATACATATCTCAACACTCCCCCTCAAGTTGGAGCATATATGTCTATCATGCTCAGCTTGGAACACCAATGGTGAAAATGACCCCTCGCAAGAGCTTTGATAAACATATCTGCAATCTGATCGCCTGAAGCAACGCGAGAGGTGGAAATAAGTCCCTTGTAAGAATTCTGGACATCATAGATAGAGCGCTGGTGGCGAGTGAAGGGCCGTGGGGTGGCGGGCTCGTCGCGGTCGGAGGTGGCTGGGAAGCAACCGGATAGCCGGGGGGATGGTGCTGGGCCTTTTTCGTGTGGTGAGGGTGGTGAGAAGCGAGGAGAAGCGTCGGAAGAGAAGCGGGTGATCGAGGAGGGGGAATGGGTCAAGGTTACGCATGCAAAGCCCGGGAAGAGGTGCTTCCGCTACGGGGTGCGCGACCACCTTGCTTCCGCTTGCCGCCTTCCGCCTCGTTGCTTTGCATGCGGAAAGGTGGGGCATCGCATGTCGTCGTGCTGGGCTCGTGACTTCGCCGGCAACAGGGACCGCTCTGGGTCGCTTGGGCCGGGTTTGCGGGGTCGTCTTGATGGCTCTTCGGGTGTCAGAGGCTCTCGCTCTTTTGCGCAGTTGGTGAGTGGAGGCGACGTGATGGCGGGGGGTCTCGATGCTGGTCTTGCACCTGTGGGGGGGGGGGGTCACCGCTCTATTTCGTGGTGGTCCCGCGGTGGGTGCGGTTCGGGGGGTGCTTCGAGTTCGGTGTTGGCTCTGCATGGGGAGTTGGTGGATGGGGAGGCGCAGCATGGGGAGCCTTTGCATGGGTTGGCGGTTCAGGCGGGGAGGCAACATGCCGGTGCGGACCTCCTGGCGGCGGTGGGGCTCCTGCAAAGGCCTGGCGCGGGATGGGAGACGATCCGCGCCACCACCCTGGAGCTCTTGGGTCCTCAGTTCTGTGGGGACTTCATCGTTTTGGACTCTTCTCGGTGCTGCGTTCGTGGCCTTTCCCCGGAGCAACGGGAAAGACTTCTATGTAATCTTGATGTTGACATCGTGGCGTGGCGGCGTCTGAGGGTCGCGGATGGTGCTTACTCTGACTCGGAGGTCTGTGTGGCGGAGGTGCGAGGAGTGCCGTTTCTTTCCCGCACGGTTCCCGCCCTTTCCAAGGTGGTGCTTGGCTGGGGGGAAGTCCTGGCTGTTCTTGACGATGGCCTTGCGCCGGGTGCGGATTGGAAGTGCACTCGTATTCTGCTCGAGTGCTCGCGGTCATTTCTCAACAATGCTGCTGACAAGGTTTTATTTGAAAGCATGAAGGTTGGTCGATGGACGTTCAAGCTGAAGTTCTCTATTCTATCGCCGGCGGCGACACCGGGGAGTCGGCCGCCCTCTCCGGGTGTGCGCGGAGGTGCCTCTGTCCTGGGAGTTGGGGTCGACGCTTCAACTTCTTCTTGCCACGTATCCACACTTGGGGGTGTTTCCAAAGAGACGCATGGAGAGCGTATCTTCTCTGGCCCGATTTTCGGCCTCCTCGGGAGACGTGCGCGAATTCGGACAGGCGCGGTTTGGTGGCACTGGGCTCATTCGAGGTCGATCCGCATTCTCTTCATTCCTTTGGGTTGTCGGCTGACTCCTTGCGATTGTCGATCTCAGGGCACGTGACAAGTCTTCCGTTGCGTCCTATTATCGGATCTGTCCATATCGGATCGTGGCCGCCCATGCGGGCTTCATCCGATCCGCTTCTATGGTCGGACCCTCTTTCTTTGACATCCGATTATTCCCTTCCGAAGCCCGATGTCTCGCAGATCCGTCTGGAGGAAATTGACTCAAATGCTGGCATGGCTTCGGTTCTCTCCCCTTCGTCCCCTGCGACTCCTTCGGCTATTTCTCCGTCAGATGTTGGAGGGCTTGCTCGCGATTGTGGTGACTTGGTTGGATCCTCGGGGTTGCCTGACGCTACCCTTGCGGTGGGGAGCTCATCCGCCTCCCGCTTTGGTAAGAGCTACAGTAGGCGTTTTCATTCCCGCCTTGGAGACCCCATGGTTTTTACTTGCCAGACGTTGCGCGATTCGGTGGCGGAGGCGGCAGGCCTCTCTGTAATCGGGGGACGTTAACTTGGTTTTTAATGAAGATTTTATCCTGGAATGTTCGAGGGCTCTGGGACTCTGACAGGCGGCGCGCTTTGGGGATGCGTCTCTCAGAGTGGGAATGCGACATTGCATTTATCCAAGAATCGAAACTGACGGGGTTGGATGAACCCCTTTGGAGGTCGTTCGGTGCTGGGCCTATGGATGACTTTCGCTCGTTGGATGCGGTTGGCGCCTCGGGTGGCATTATATTGGCTTGGCGCTCGGCGAGGTTTTCTTTCTCCTCTATGCGCGTTGGGAGACACTCTTTGACTGTGGTCTTGTCTCGGGTCGACTCTAATGCATCTATTGCTCTCACTTGTATTTATGCGGCGACGTGCCATGGGCTCCGGAGGGAGCTTTGGGAAGATTTACGTGAGGAGGCCTCTGCCTATGCGGCCATTCCTTGGTTGCTGGGGGGAGACTTTAACGTTACTGTGCTTTCTGATGATCGTCCTCGAGGCCGTGGGGGCCATGACCCGGGCTCTAATGAGTTTATTGATTTCATTCGAGATTTAGCCTTGGAGGGGCTGGTGCCCCATGACATTTCTTACACTTGGAGGAACAATGCTTCTAGATCGAGGATTGATAGATTTTTGGCGAATATCAAACTTATGGAGGCTTTTCCTCTTTGCGCGGTGTCATCTCGACCGCGCTCGTTCTCCGATCATAGCCCAATTGTGCAGGATTCTGGGGAAGACATCCGTCCTCGGAGTTTCTTCCGGTACGAAAGGTGTTGGCTTTTGGAGCCAAATTTCAAAGATATGGTGAAGAATCAATGGGATCAGACCACGTGTGTGGGCTCCGCTGCCCGTCTTTTTGATCACAAGCTTGCGTCTCTGAGGAGATTTTTGGCGTCGTTTAAGAAGGATTCGCGTCTGGCCCGTGTGGCGGCGCGGAAGGCGGCGGATGATGTTATAATGCGGCTGGATCGTTTGGAGAACGTTAGAGATCTGATTTCGGAGGAGCTGGTGGAGCGTGCTGCTGCCATTGATCTGGTCAAGGCAGAAGACAAGAAGAGGAGCATTGAATGGCGTCAGCGTTCGCGATTGCGGTGGATCAAAGAAGGTGACGCGAATACTGCGTTCTTTCACCGGGTGGCCAGCGGTAGAAGACGCTCAAACTCTATCCATTCTCTCATGGTCAACGGTTCCCTCATCCATGGGGACAAGGATTTGGGCGAGGCATTGGGGGCTCATTTCAAGAATGCATTCGGGTGTAGGTCGCAGCGTACCTGGCGATGGTCGGGCCCGGGGGCTCCCACAATCTTATCTTCGGATGCGATGGCTCTGATTAGGCCATTCTCTTTGGCCGAGCTCAAGGAGACCGTTTGGGACCTCAACGCGGACGCTTCCCCGGGTCCGGATGGGTTCCTGGTGGTCTTCTATCGTGATTTCTGGGTTGTGGTTGCTGCGGACGTTTTGGAGGTTGCTCGTGAATTTTGTGAAGGTAACCGTGGGTTTGACAAAATTAATAGGGCCCTTATTGTTTTGATTCCAAAGTTTGCTGCGGCCAATCGCATCGAGGATTATCGTCCAATCTCTATCTCCAATGGGATATATCTAATCATTGCTAAGGTCTTGGCCAAGAGGCTGGCTCCCCTTCTCGATTCACTGATATCGCCATCGCAGGCCGCCTTTATTCGTGGGCGGCAAATATCAGATTGCTTCGTGGTGGCCTCCAAGATGGTGGAGGCTTGGAGGAAGTCTTCTACAAAGGGGATTCTTTGGAAGATTGATTTTGCTAAGGCCTATGATTGCCTTGATTGCCGTTTCCTGTGGTCGGTTCTGAGGTGGAGGGGTTTCCCGGAGGCTTGGATCTCGTGGGTGCGACGCTGTGTGTCCACGGCCTCCTTTTCCGTTCTTCTTAATGGTTGCCCGGTCGGGGGATTCTTCCATCCAAGGAGGGGGGTGCGTCAGGGGTGTCCTCTCGCTCCCCTCCTATTTGTGTTGGCAGTTGACGTGTTGCCCCGTATGATTGATGGTGTGGCTACGACGGGTCTTACTCGTGGTTGCTCTATTGGGGACTTTCATGTCCCTCTTCTTCAGTTCGCTGATGACACTATTTGCTTTATCGAGGGTGGTCCCTCAGAGGTATCCGGTATGGCTACTACTCTTCAGCTTTTCAGCGAGGTCTCGGGCCTCTTGATTAATGGGACAAAGTCTAAGGTGGTCCCATTCGGTATGTCGCAGGAGGATGTCTTGGAGTGTGGCCGGTTGCTGGGCTCCTCCCCCGGTGGGCTCCCCTTTGATTATCTTGGCCTCCCCTTGGCTGTGGGTTGCATTCGGCTTCGTGATTGGAAGGTGGTGGTGGAGAAGATGGAGGCTCGCCTGGCCGGGTGGCGAGCGACTCTTTTATCCAGGGGCGGGCGGCTGGTTCTTCTAAAAGCGGTGCTATCCTCTATTCCAATTTACTTCTTCTCGGTTCGTGGTTTGCCTAAGGGGATTCGGGTGCGTATGGAGAAGTGTATGCGGGGGTTCTTGTGGGGAAGGAAGGGAGAGGGGAGAAGGAGGGTGCATTTGGTGGGGTGGGGTGATGTTACGAGGCCCAAGCGGGTGGGGGGCTTGGGAGTGAGGCGGATGGATGTGGTTAATGACGCCCTTTTGCTTAAGTGGGCTTCGCGGGTTTGGGGAATTGAGGAGAACTTCATGTTGAATATTCTACGGGAGACGTTGGGAGTGGAGATGATGGCCGGTACTCGGGGGAGCCCCTCCGGTCACCTTTCTACCTTTTGGCGTGGGGTGCTGAATGTTTTTAATCGTAATCGCTCCCTTTTTAAACCTATGTTGGGCAAGGGGACCTCATTTCGTTTTTGGACCGATGATTGGTCTGGAAGGGGTGCTTTAAAGGATGTGTTCCCTCGTTTGTATGCTTTGGTGGAAGACAAAGAGGCTTCGGTGGCCTCGTGCTGGGATGATGGATGCTGGTGCCCTAGGATTGTTGCGAACCTATCAGATCATCGATTGGACGATTTCCTTTCGCTGATGGGTCTGCTTGCGGATGTTATCAAGCCTACTGACGGCCGGGACCACTGGGCGTGGAAGGATGGATCTTTCTCTACGAGAAAGGCGTACTCTGCTCTCGTTTCTAGCATTCATGGGGACGACGCTGTTCTTGTGCGCGACTGCAGATTCTTGTGGGGGCTCAAGCTTCCTGAGCGCATTGGCATTTTTCTTTGGCTTCTTCGCAGGGGGAGACTCTTAACTCGTGATCGGTGTGCAATTATGTTCCCCAATGTTGGGCCGATCTGCGGGCTGTGCGGCACGGAGCACGAAACCATCAATCACCTATTCTTCGAGTGCGGGCGTGTTCGTGATCTTTGGGCTGACCTTGGCTGGATCAATACCGTGACCGCTGCTTCTTTCTGAGAGAGTTTGGTGACCTCAAGGGGCAGGCCTAGGAGGGAGCTGCTGGATCCGATTGCGCGCTTATGGAGCATTTGGTTGGGGAGGAATGAGGCCCTCTTTGCGGGCCAGCGTTTCTACAGGGAAAATATCTCCATCATTGCTACGTGTCTTGTGCTTGATTGGTCTTCTGGGTAGACAAGGATTAGGATCTTGTGGGGGGTGTTTGATTTCGGATGCCCCCTAAAGGGTCTTTTTGTTGGTTTGAGCTTTTCTTTCCTTTTGTAAAATCTCTTTACATTCTCTTTTTAATATATTGGGGTGAACACCTACGAGTGTATCTCCCTTTTTTGAGCGCAAAAAAAGTCCCTTGTAAATTAGATCACAAGTGTAATGGCAATCCACTTTGTAAGTGAATGATAATTAATTGTGCCGATCATGGTGACCCTTACACCTGACCGTGCAAGGGCACGATGACCCTCAGCTGGGCGGGAGATAGGAAGTCCAGTTAGGGCAGCGACCGCCTAGTGCGCGGGTCTAGGATCCCAGTCCTTTGTACGATTCTTTTACGTGAGCTCGCAGTGTTTTTATGCTTCGATGGGATCCATGTTTTTGACCAGTTCCGCTGACCCTGTTTCCGTAGGGTGCCTAAGCAGGAAGACCCTTGGTTTTGGTTTTAGCGCTCATTTTGCCCGTATCGGTCGAGCCAGTTTTCTGGAGTGACTTAGTCCGGAAAGTCTCTCTCACCCGTCTCAGGGGCATAGTTTTAGAATGTGCCTAGCCCTCTCTCGGACCACACTTCCACTGGGAGGGCGAGACAAAAGAGTCTCTTAGGAGGCTTCCTCACCACTTGAGTTTTTGGTTATTATTTCGCAAGTAGGTCCCGGTGAAGAAAAGATAGTTGTCAGCTATAGTTGATTTTGGTTACAGTTGAGTTCGATACTGTTCTTGAGTTTTGCTTACTATGCTGCCAGTAAGTCGGGCAAAGAAAAGATCATGAGGCAGAAATCATCAATCATCAATCATCGACATTTAACCAAAATTTAGAACTACTACTACAGATATCAGGAGAAGCTGGTAGACGTGTTGGGAACTTAGCTAGGATGCATTATACTCTACCGTATGCCTATGGACGTATACCAACCCTAAGGTATTCTTCACACTACAGAGTCATAGTGTGAGGTTACACTCATACCAAGACCATAGACTATCTAATAGGCTTGACAAATTAGACAAAGATAAAGATCATATCAGAGGTTCATCATCTACAATCCCAAGATCCATCAACTGAGTTATATGTGATAAAAAGATGATAACCTACACATGGATCATATAATCAATAAATAAAAATGTTATTTATGGAAAGTTAAGGGGTGATGGGTGAACAAGGGACTCACATAAAAAACAACTTGAAAACCAATTTCCACGCAAGTAGCTTGTTAAATTTATATGACAATACCTATCTACTTGAATATTTTTGAAATCACTGAAATACCTGTTTTATATTTTAATAAATTTGATTGTACTCGATCTACTCTTGTTCCTAACATGATGGTAGGCAAGGCGCCTGCGACTCAGTAGATTGATAGCTGGACGCTGAGCTTTCGCAGTTTCTGTTACGGTATACATGGTACAGTTTTTGTACAAGATAATGTAAATGCTTTTCTTTCTCTTCTGTTATATTTTGAGATACATATACAAAATGTAGTTTCTTTTGTTACATGTAAATGTATATAAAAATTAATACAATGTGAATTGGTAACACTTGTTGTCTCTGTAAATTGTGAATGTCATTTGAATCACGAAAAATTCTCTCATTTTCTGTAACCTAATGCGATCGATATCGAATATAATAGTGTGAATGCTATGTAAATGGGTAACCCGGATCCGCGGGCGTCACATCCTTATATAGAACTAAACCCTAGAGAGCTCAAGGAGACAAAATACAGTTTCCCCCCAAGGTTAAATAGAATATAAGAACGTAATCTATAGTAAGCTATTTCTAACTGTTGAGAGTATATTTGTTAAGAGAATATTTTATAGAGAATATTCTATGTGGCTATTTGTTAAGAGAATATTCTGTGGCTATTTGTTAAGAGAATATTGTATAGAGAATATTCTATATTCTCCTTTGAGCATTCTAGGTTTTTGTCCTATATAAGGACCCCTATACCTCTTGAATAAGACAAGTCTTTCTATTTTTTCATATTTTTCCACATGGTATCAGAGCAACTGTCCTAGACCGGTGTTCTGACCTAAATCCCTCCACCACCACTAGCCCATAGTCCTCCCCAAGAAGCCGCCACCCACCAGCGGCAGAGCCCGCACCATTGCTAGCGACTTCAGATGACCCAGCGTTGCCCCAGGCAGGACGCTTCCATGGTGCCCTAGGAAGAGCCGCTTCTGACCCCCAATGCCCTCGCGCCTCCATCGCGCCTTGCCCTTGCGCGCTCGACCTCCCTTTGCGCAGTGGGCTCTTGATTGCTATGTATTGTCTATTGCTGCAAGCATGATTTTAAAAGGCGGCATCTCGAGGCACAAAGGCGTACGCCTCATGGCGAGGCAAGCCTAAAGCGCCCCGAGGCGCACGCCTAAGGTACAGACTTAGGGGCGTACGCCTCAGCCTCGCCTGAGGCGCTCGAGGCGTGAGGCGCTCGAGGCGAGGCGGAGGCGTAAGCCTCGAGTCATGAGGCTTTTTTTACATTTTTTGTTATACGTAACCCTATTTTTTTGTTAGCATTATATTTTTTATTTTTGTATTTTTGTTTCCATGTTAAACCTTGCATATTTCTATATATATAGCTCCATGCAAAGAGAAGAGATAGCTTGAAACAAGCGAAGTTACATGATCTTGTATACATCATATTCAATTTATAATACATCTACACATACTAGTTCTATTACACATATTTTTGTTTGAATTGTAATAGAATTTTATATTAGTCACAAGTTTGCAACTTGATGTTGTTGTTAGGTTGTATAAGTTGTGAACTTAGAATAGTTATCACATATATGATATATGAAGTAATGTTGAAAAGTAAACACGTGAAGACTGAAGTAAAATAATTATTAGTAATATGGCAGGAGGGGATGCATATGACAGTTCTCCAACTACGTCCAACAAGACAATTGATTGGGATTCAAGGCATATTAATATTTTTTTATTCGCACTAAAGATTATGGTTTCTGTTGTACTTTAGTATTAAGTATAGACTTTAGTTTAATACTCATACAGAGTCATTGAAGTTGGAATTGGAACTTGATATTCTGTATATTAGTGGCTTAGTATTAGTTTTTTTGAACTTCAATGCCTTCATCGCTTACGTATTGTATCTTTTACTAGTTTTAAATTATTCCTGAATGTGTTTTTGGCAAAATGTAATACTATTATATACTTTTTAAATGTATTTTGCTTTAATTTTAATTTTTTCATAAAAAATTGAGGCTTATGCCTCGACCGCCTCGAGGCTTACGCTTCGCCTCAATTTCAGAGAAAACGCCTTGGACTGCCTCACACTTTTTAAACCTTGGCTACAAGCGTAGGGACTTGATGTTTGGTTAAGAACATGATACATTTTCTAGGTCACATCTTCTTGACCTAAGACACCACCATGACGACCACTAAGACCAAGCCTGTGTACCCTACTTCTTCTTTGACGATACAATGCACCTCTATCAAGCTAAAGGGGTCTGAAAATTATGTTCTATGGTCTCGGTCGTTCAAAATATTTATCGGTGGCCAATGAAAAAGCTATGTTCTTACGAAGGACCCGCCTGCAGAAACTGACAAAGACTACGACACATGGTTTGTTGACAACTGTCAAGTTATCACATGGATGACAAACAATGTCGATCCAAATATTGCTGCTAATCTTCTTTACAAAGAAACTGCTAATGCGATGTGGGAAAACCTTGAGCGCACATACTCTCAGAAGACGACCAAGTCTCGTCTTTCTGACATATACACGAGGATCTGATCAGCCACTCAGGGAGATTCGAGTCTTATTGAGTACTACAAGCTTCTTACAAGCCTTTTTGAGGAGCTCCTTATCTTTCAGCCTGCATGTTGTGATAACCAAGTAGGCGAACACGCTGAATGGCAAGTTTATTGATTTCTATCAGGATTGAATCCAAAATACAACCCAGTAAAAGATCAGGTTCTAATGGCGGACACTCTACCGAGCCTTCAGACCATCTTTGGACGCTTACAGGAGCTTGAGGCTCCCCTTCAGCAATCTTCCATCTACACTACTACAGAGACATCAACTCATTATACATCCTTAGGATATAGAGGGCGTCAAGGCGGCATGGGTCGAAACTTTGGACGTGGACGTGGTTGTGAATCTGGACGCGGTCGTCAATCTGGACGGGGGTGTGACCGTTGTCGTGGTCGTGATTCATCTGCTGCTCGATATTCAGCTTCTGACAGGTGTTGGACAACTTTTGGCATGCAGCCTAATGCCAATAATGCCTATGATGAAGCATCTTCTAATGTAATTGAAGATACATCTGCTCAGCAAATTGGAGGGGTACATACCCCATTTATTGCTTTTGAACATACTCGTCTGCGACAATTGCTACAAGACCCTACTTCCTCTGCTGGCAATAATATCGCCTCCGCCTCTTCTGCTAGTCTAGCTACTACCCCAGGTACAGTAGCAAACTCAGTCTCTACCTATAAACATGCATGGATTATTGACTCTGGAGCCTCTACCCATTTGACGGGAGAGGTAAACCTGCTCACATCTTCCCAACCGTCCTCATCAGTGAAGATTGTTCGTGTTGCCAATGGGGATCATTCCCCAATAATTGCTGTTGGTACTATTGATTTCTCTCCCAAGCTACGATTGACAGATGTTCATTTTGCTCCTGCTTTTACTCTGAGTCTCTTATCTGTACATAAGCTATGTTGTGAACTTAACTGCCGTGTTATTTTTGACGAGTTCTGCTGTTATTTTCAGGACATCCGGATGAGGCAGATCTTTGGTAAAGGACATGTGAGGAACGACCTCTAATACCTTGATATCCCTTCTGATTCCAATTTTGTTGGTGCAATATCCATCTCTGACGATCCTCTTCTATGGCACCTTCGTCTAGGTCATCCTTCAGCTAAAGCTCTCTCCATGATGTTCCCTAAACTTTCGACCCTTTAACCCTTTGAGTGTAGGTGTGTCAGTTCGGGAAGCAACATCGACCCTCCTTTCCTGCACGGACTGAGCTTCACCATAGTTCTCCTTTTTCTTTTGTTCATTGTGATATCGGGAGACCCTGTCCTGTCCGAACATTAAGTGGTCATAGATACTTTGTTATCTTTGTGCATGACTACAATAGATTATCTTGGGTCTTCTTATTAAAGGAACGATCAGAAATTTATAACGTTGTCAAGAATTTCTTTCATTATGTCAAAAATATCTTCTCCACTACTATTAAAATATTGCGTTCTGATAATGCCTTGGAATTTACAAACAAAGATCTGACGTCCTTTTTTGCCTCCCAGGACATCAACCATCAAAAAACTTGCCATATACCTCTCAACAGAATGGAGTAGCAGAGAGAAAACTAAGACATCTTCTTGATATTACCCGCTCTCTTCTTACCCAAATGAAGGTTACCAAGAATTATTGGGGAGATACTATACTGACTGTGGTCCACCTTATAAACAGGGTCCCCTCGGCATCACTTAACGGTTCTACTCCCTTTGGCTTACTATACCAAATGACTCACCCTTCCCTTTGCCTCTGGGGATTTTTGGATGCACAACATTTGTTCATAATTTTCATACTCTCGATAAATTATCTCCTCGTGCGATTAAATGTGTTTTCCTAAGGTACTCTCAGACTCAAAAAGGGTACAAATGCTATGATCCTTCTATCCATCGGTATTACATATCTACCGATGTCATATTCTTTGAACAAACTTCCTTCTTTACTCAAGACCTATCAGATATACCATTAGACCTTCATGCTCCACCTATAGTGTATAAAAGAAAACATGTCTCTGGTCTTGTTCCTGTTCCTTTGTTGCAGAAGAATACGCCATCTTCAAGTGCTCCCACCAACTCTGTCCCAGATGATCCACAAGAGCTTTCCATCACTCTACGCAGAACCACGAGACAATGTACACTTGATCCAATATCTCATTTCACGTCCACTAATAGATTATTGTACTCTGACAAAAGATATGCAGACGCTCTTATGACAATTTCGGTTCCCAAAGATCATAATAGTGCACTGAAGGATTTTGGATGGAGAAAAGCAATGGATGAAGAAATGGACGCTTTAATTCCCGAAGGACATGGGATCTTGTGCAGTGTCCCCATGGAACAAAACCTGTTGCCTACCGATGGGTTTTTATTACAAAGCAGTCTCCAGATGGCTCCATTGACAGATTGAAGGCAAGACTTGTGACTAAAGGCTTTACACAAACATATGGAGTTGACTACTTCGAGACCTTCTCACATGTTGCACGAATGGGCTCCATACGAACCATCGTCTTAGTGGCAGTAAACAAAGGTTGGAATATTTTTCAACTGGATGTCAAGAATGCAGTTCTATATGGTGATCTAGAGGAGGAGGTTTACATGATGCAACCTCTAGGGTACGAAGTCGAGAGGGAGTATGTATGCCGACTTCGCAAAGCAATCTATGACTTGAAGCAAAGCCTGAGGGCATGGTTTGACAGACTAAGTACATAAATTAGCACTCTAGGGTTCCAGAGAACTACATATGACTACTCTGTTTTCATCCGAAAACGATCGTCTGGTACTGTTATACTTGCTGTATATGTAGATGATATGATTGTTACAGGTGACGATGATAAAGGGGTGCTGGAGACTAATGCTTTTCTGCAAAAGACTTTTGTCACAAAGGATCTGGGCCAACTTCGCTATTTTCTGGGCATAGAAGTCTTACATACAAAGATGGGACTTCATATGTCACAAAGGAAGTACTACCTAGATATACAAACTGAGGCTGGATTACTTGGATGCAAAGCCTCTGGTATTCCTGCAGAACCAAGGAAACACTCTACCTCTGATGATCATCCATTTGAAGACAATACACGATACAGAAGCCTTATTGAAAAACTGTTGTATCTTACTGATACTAGACCAGAGATATCCTATGTTGTGAGCAGAGCTAGCCAATACATGGAGAAACCCTGTTACAAACATTGGGAGGACGTTCTTCTGATCCTTCAATATCTGAAGGAATCACCCGAACATGGCCTATTCTATGGGGCAAATGGATACACTGATGTGATTGCCTATGCTGATGCTGATTATGCAAGCTCGCCTGAGGATCGTCGCTCCACTACGGGCTATGCTATGATGGTAGGAGGAAATCTTGTTAGTTGGAGGAGCAAGAAGCAAACTGTAGTCTCCTGATCTAGTGCAGATGCAGAATACATGGCAATGGCTCAAGCTACATGTGAAATTACTTGACTACTGACTTTTCTGTAAGAACTCAGCATTGATATCACCACTCCTATTCCTCTATACTGTGATAAAAAATCTGCTACTTACATTGCCATAATCTTGTATTCCACGAGAGAACCAAGCACATCGAGATTGACCCCCGTTTCATTCGTGATGTTGTACGAGGAGGCAAGATTGCTACACCACACATCTCGACAGATCTTCAGCTTGTAGATATATTCACAAAGGCCTTGTCAAATAAGTGCCTTTCCTGGATTGCTTCCAAGTTGGGCATGATCGATGGATATGCTCCAACTTGAGGGGGGGTATTGAGAGTATATTTGTTAAGAGAATATTCTATAGAGAACATTCTATGTGGCTATTTGTTAAGAGAATATTCTATAGAGAATATTTTGTGGCTATTTTTTAAGAGAATATTGTATAGAGAATATTCTATATTCTCCTTTGAGCACTCTAGCTTTTTGTCCTATATAAGGATCCCTAGACCTCTTGAATAAAACAAGTCTTTCTATTCTTTCATATTTTTCCACACTAACAAAGCAAAATTGCAAGATCGAGCAAGAAAGAGAAAACAACAAAATCACTTCAAATTTTCAATGGTTCTATCTGTCTACAATAAGACAAATACACAAATGATAGAAGAATTGTAATGAAGGTTGAAACCTTCTGTTTTAAAAAGCCTCCATTAATTTAGTGTCCACTTTGTAGAAATATCAATGATGATGTATAAGAGACAGAGGCATGAACAAAGTGAAAATAAATGCGGATATCTCTAACAAAAAGTCAATGTAAGATTGTAATATAGTCCACCTCTATTTGTAAAACTAATACTTATGCACCACAAACTGTAAATATGACAAATGCTTGTGAAATTGAGGTAACTTTTGAAAGCCAAAACAGCATCCACTTCACCTGAAAGCATCCCAAGTCATAACCGCAGAAGTTCAAATTAACATTTGGAAATAACATGATTCATTTGTTTGAAATGAAAATCCAGCAATTTTTGGATGGCAAAAACACAGATGTCAAATCCAGGACTAGTTTGCACGGTATTTCTTATCAAAGAAAATGCTTTTGGAATTTATACCCTATACATAAGCAAATAGTCACCCCTTTGTAAATAATGAATAGATGACATCTGATCTGCAAAGCTTCCAGAACCATAACCATAAAAACCAAAATATGTCTTCTAGAACAAAAAAAGTCAAAAGTGCTACATACAAATCAATCGCGACATCTGAAAATCATCCACATGCTCATAAGAACATTTCTGAAAAAAGGAAAACGGCTACAAAAGGAAAAATGAACCTGAACTCGCCTGTCTCCAATTCCTAGGATATATGTGATGACTGAGTATCCAGCACAACTCTTTATAAAAGTTTCCAAACATGTAGATGTTATTCCAAATGACCCATCTTCATCCGGATGAAACTTTTGTAGATAGCTTGTAATACTTCTGTGCTCAGACAGGATCTAAAAATAAGAAGTCTATCACAACATTTTTCCATTGGAACTTAATACACAAATCACTACTTCATTTAGACAATAGAAAATGTTGAAACAAAAACTTTTAGCATTGAATTTGAAATTCTTAAAAAACATAATTTTTGTAATGAAGAATGCTTTTATGAACAAGTTAGGTAACGAAGAGGCCAACCAAGCACTAGGGAGATTTTTAAAAAAGCAGCATTGAAAATTATCCCATCATGTTACTTATACAAAAGCTACAAAGTTGCAAAGGAAAAAACTAACAAGCTCCTATACATAGGGGCCACAGATGAAGTGAAAAGGGGCTTACACGAGCCGATAATTTCATTAGGATATTACAAACATTAAGGATATTCGCTTGTTACCTCGGACTATTGGGCCACATAATATCTTAAAGGATCACCTTGCACATATCCAGGGGGGACAATCAAGTATGTGCCCAATTGCATTGCCCTACATCTTTACTCTCTACCGCCTTTCGCTGCATCGCCCGTTGGCCTTGTTGCATTTATACTTTTATGTAAATATTAGTAACATGAATTGTATATAATAAGATATAACTAATATATATTATAATGTGTAATACATTACAACACATACCTTAATATAACTTATATATGTGTTGTCTTATATACATACATTCACGCATATGCACTACACATTTATTTTAAACAAATAAGCTAATATATTTTATACCTTCTATGTTAGACTTAGATTTGCATCTAATATAACTAGTATGTTTTGCATACCAATTATTTTTTTAGCATTATTATTTTAACAAATATCATAACCTATCATTTTTTATTTTATTGTTTGAATAAAAAAATAGGAGACAAGAAGCTAATATTCTGCATTCATTTATGTCCCACATACTGCCCAACAATAAAAAATGATGATATTTTACATTTTTGTTAGGATCAACTTATCATATGAACTGTGAAAGCCTGTTTACAAGGATGCCGAATTTTTGTTACCTCTCATCTCGGGCAGTTTACAAGCTCTTCACCCTGATAAGTGCTGAAAAGAGAAAATCTGGAAAACCTCCTTATCCAAATAGGACTAGGATCATGGGTTTCACCTATTTAAAGTCCCCATGGCTTAATTCCCTGGACACACCTCCTCCTCTACCCTCCTTGTGCTATTGCTTTGCTATGGAGTCTCCAGAGGCCAAGTTGTTCGTCCTGAAGATGCCCCATCAGTTCTTCGAGCACCATGTCAACAGGATGAAATCCAGATGGAAGCCCGCATATGCGCCACACCTGTTGTTCCATCACGAAGTCCACGTCGCCAACACTCGCATCCCACATGCATGGATCCCGCCATTTGCTCCACACCAGTTCTTCCACGGGATGATCGAGGATGCTGATTCGAATTTATCAACCTCCAAGCCTGCAGATCCAGCAATTCGTCGGGAGACGAATTTTTCAATCGGAGGAGAATGGATGCAGCGTGAAAAGGAAATATAGGGCTGCATTTATTTAAATTTTTATCTGTTAATTTTATTTACATTTATTTGAGTCATCGTAATTTTAATTAAATAAAAGAGATCGCCTGTGATCTCTAATGTAGTTAATTTCAAATTAGTCGGGTAGTCGGTTAGAGTCAAATTAGGATAATTAGTTTGAATTTGAATTTGAGTTTTTATTTTTGTAACCTCATCCCTCCTATATAAAGGGATGAAAGGCCATTGTTTTAGGAAGTTCAGACAATATGAAATTTTGAGATTTATCTCTCTCTCTAGTCTCTCTCCTTCCCCACGTGGTCTTCACGATTCTCTTCTCCAAACCCCTTGTTTTCCGACGAGTTTCTTCTTTTCAATCCCTCTAATTTCTTCTACTGAAAATCCACCAACAAAAAATATTTTTTCGTCAATGCAAATTCCGTTTTGCATCACTCAAGATATACTATCAGATATGGAATGAGCCTATAGCCAGCTATGAACCTCACAGGAGTTCAGTGAATTAAATAAATGGTTAGATCCCTTGTTTTCCTTTTTTTGTTTTCGTTATGGGGTTTCATTCTTTATAGATGACTCATTTTGTAGTTATTTCTATTCTTTTGAGTCAAAGGAGGGAAAACGCATCGGTTTCTGCCCCAGAAGTTTTTATTCAATTTAAAAATTAAGAAAACTACAAAAGCCAAGACTCGAGGAGAGTCCTTGCAAGGTAAACCACATTTTCGACATAGAATCTCTCCGCCCTGAAGATTACATCATTTCGAGCCAACAAGTGCTCACAACACCGCGACAGGAAAAAACCTCTCGCTATTTAGCTGGAAGCAAGAGTTGAGAAGTGACTCCATAAAGGTTGTATGGCTCGTTGCATTTAACCATTCCAGGTCCATCATTATCCAAACTTCATTGGCTTTGCTGCAAGCGAAGAGAAGATGCTCAATTGATTCTGCTTCACCGTTGCAAACCGTGCAAGAATTGGGCCTGCCAGGGAAAATCATTGACCATCTATCCCTCGTAAGCAGTCGCCCATGCCGTAAAATCCATAAAAACACCTTAACATGTGAAGGGATGCTCATGTCCCAAATAGCGCTACAGTCTCTGCTCAAAGTCATCGAGGCGGTGTCCGGCTGATTGTTCAAACATTTGTATGCCTTCCTCACCGTAAACGCACCACTCCTCTGGATACAATGATCTCGGCCACTCGCTGATCACTTGGAAGTGTTGAGAGCCTCCAGAAGCCTCACAAACTCCTGATAGCATTGTTCAGAAAAGTCAGAGACAAAGTTTGGTAACCAAATCCCATCCGTCCAAATATTGGCTACTCATGCAGGATTTGTCCATGGTCAACCAAAAGAGATGGGGAAAACGTGTAGCCAATGGACCCTCGTCACTCCAATCATCAATCACGAAAGCAAAATCATGGACATCCCCAAGAACTGGGCAAAACAAGCATGGTACGTCTGGTAACACACCGCAGATGCTCTTCTAGAAATAAGACTTGAAATGCCAGCAACGAAAAACAATGGAGCTCTGCACATGTATGCCACAGATACCCCTTAAGTGGCTACAACATATGTCCCGACTGTCACCCCTAATTCTATAAACCAATATTAGTAATAATGCACAATTCATACGCTCCAATGTAAGCACACCAAGCCCACCAAAATCTTTATCCATCATCATCATCGTATCCCTGTCCACTAAATGAATGCTACGCCCCCGCACGTTGGGCTTGCAATGAAAGAACTGTCTCATAATTTTGTCCAAGCGCTTACGGATACCCATAAGTAGCAGCCTCCTGCACATATAGATTGTAGAAGTTTATTTTATGTTCTTGTATCTTTTATCTATTTTCTTTTCTCTTTATCAACCATATGTAATTTGCCCATAGGTCTCCCCCTATATAAGAGAGCCTAGGGCTCACGGAATAAACATATCTCTTATTTTTCCCAACATGGTATCAGAGCGGCGGTCCTATACCGGAGCTCTCGTACCGAACCCTAACCCTAATCCCTCCACCTTTCAAGCCTTCCAGGGCTTGCCCCGACCCCCGTACGCTGCTCGGCCATGTGCGCCGCTCGGCTCCGTATGTTGCTCGGCCCTGCGGCCCCTGCCGTCACCTCGGGGCCAGCCACCCCCAGGGCTCTGCTGCCCCTAGGGTCCCGCCGTCCCTCGGGTCCAGTCGCCCCTCAGGCTCCGCCACCCCGACGACCGCTCTGGCAGTCGTTCCCTCTCTAAGGGGCTCTCCTCTCACACTTCCAGGTTGATGGGTTTGGTTGTGTAAGTCTACACATGCAACTAAACCTCGTCATGTCAGTGTAGACCAAAGTTTATATTGTCTACAACCCTTGTTGTCTCCAGTCATCATGTCAGAAAGCAAGGTAGAGATCCCCACCACATGCGCCTTCAGAGGTCCTGCGTCTAATGTGAAGATGGATGGGTCGAACTACGAGTTATGGGCCATGCAGTTCATGAGCCTAATGAAATCGATGGGTAAGAAACATATTCCTACCGAGGATGAGCCAATGGAGAAGACATGGTTGTATGCCTCGTGGGAGGCGATGACGCATATGCTCAGGTCTGGTTGTATGGTACTTTGATTCCAAAAATTGCTAACGATGTCTTGCATCAACCTACTACCCACTGTTGTAAAACTCTCCCGACTGGCCCGATTAGTAGGTCCGACTAGTCTAGTCAGTAGGGTGGCCGACCGAGTATTGATTAATTCCGACTATGCCGACTAGCCGATCGATTTTTGCTTGGAGATACCATATTTTTTTAGTTTTTTTAAAGCAAACTTATTTTAATATGCTTAATGTTTTATTTAAATGAAGCTGCTTCTTTTCTTTCATTATGATAATATAAAAAAATATACAAATCTATATAAATATATAAGAATACGTGTATAAAAATGATTTATATGTTTAAAATAATTAAAAAATTCAAAACCGATTAAAGTCCGACTAAATCCAATTAGTCACCCGACTGCAGATTAATCCTTAGTCAGTGACCCGACCAATCGAGTACCGGCTACCGATTTTTGCAACCTTGCTACTACCAAATCCATGTGGGACATTCTTGTTGCCACGTATTCACAAACCAAGAATGAGACAAAAATCCTTCAGCTTCAGCATGACATCTTCACGATAAAGCAAAATGGTCGATCCCTGCATGCTCACTACACTGCATTGCGGGAATGTTTGAGAAGCTTCATAGTTTCATGCATCTCACAGCTACTCCATAGCAGTTGAAGACACATCGGAAGGCCACGATGGTGGGAGTCTTTCTAGCCTCTCTTGACTCACAGTATGAGGTTGCTTCTTCTCAGATTCGGGCAGATGCTACCATTCCTCCCATGGAGGAGGCTTTTCGGAGATTGAGCCGAATCAACATCTCAAGCCCTGCTCTCGTCCTGTGCCAAATTCTTCTGCTATGGTAGCCTCTCGTGGAAGATGTCACCCATCTCAGTTTCATGGACGAGGACCACGTGGTAGAGGTGGCCGTGGTCGTGGACCACAGTGTACTTACTGTCGTCGGACTGGTCATACAGAAGATACATGCTACTCCAAGCATGGTTTCATAGCATCTGCCCGCGCATCAGTACATATTCAGCATCATGGCGCTACACCCGCATTAGATCCACGATATGATGAACTTGTGTCTCGTTTGCGAGATATCATGCCTCCAGTCAGTACTCCTCCTGTTTCAGAGAGCAGCTTGGACGTTGCTGCTACTGCAGAAGCTAGTTCCTCAGGTAGTGCTCACAAGATAACAAAGAGCCCTTATAGTATGCTAGCTTCCTCATAATTTTCGACCACATGTAATGGATCCGCCAAGTGGGCCCGACCAATGCAAAGAATTACTAATACAACCCAACCTTTTACTACATGCATCTGCCTCAATACAAGACATGCAAAAGGAACCATACACGACTTATCTTTATAAATTGTAAGGCCATAAAGTTTACTGAAGATTTTTAGCACCACCACCATCACCCTAGCCTCCTCCACACTTTGTAATGAAGAAAATAGTCTCATTTGCATACTGAAAAATCAGGATGGAAATATCATCAAGTGAAAAACTTGGAAAATGCTTGTGGGCCACCGCCAAGTTGACCACATGGGGGAGAACATATGCTGCAAGAACAAAAAGAAGAGGTGCAAGGGGCTATCCCTGGCGGACCCCTTCTGCGGTTGAAAAATCCGTTTTTAGGCCTACCATTGATGAGAATTAAGCCCATTAAGTAGGATGCAGTAGTAATCCATCTCTTCGTCCAAGAAATCCAAGAGACCGGAAAAGCCATGTCTAGCCATAACTAACAACAAGAACCACCGGTCCACATTGTCATAGGCCTTGGAGAAGTCCACCTTCCAAAGGATGCCACGTGTCTCCCGCCTCAACCAATACACCACAATCTCTGAGGCCATGACCAAGCTATCTCCAATATGTCTGTCGGGGATGAACACTGACCAGTATCTCCCCAATCATGTTTGCAAGAACCTTTACAATTACCAAGTAGATAGCATTTGATAGACTGAAATCTTCTGCGTGCTCCAAAATGTCCTTTTTTTGCAGTAAGAAAATGAATGCCAATTTATTCTATCAAAACATGAGTTACCAAGTAGAAACTCCTTAAGAACAACCACGACATCCCCCATCAATGTCCCAAAATTCACGATAAAAGGATACATGGAAACCATCAGGTCTCGGGGCACCATCTACATTAAATTCCATTACGAGAACCTTGACCTCGTCATGCTCAAAAGGCCTAGTCAACCAAAGACACTGAATCACTTATCATCGGAAAGGCACGAAGCCTCTGTCCTACCTAGTGCCATCTCATAGACCCCAGACCTTCTGGAAATGCTGTGGAAATAGGTAGCCGAAGACCTTCCAACCTCACAATCCTCTTTAATGCGGCTCTCGCCCAGAACCAAAGAATGGATTAAGTTCCTCCTTTCACTTGCTACTGCATGAAAGAACTTAGTGTTTGCATCCCCTTCCTATATCCACCTCAATCTGGATCGCTGCCTCCATTGAGCCTGTCCTCAAATAAAACAATTTTCTGGAGGTCCGAATGCTCTACCAACTCATCTACGATCAGATCCTTAGCATCTTCCACTATGTCAAGATGATTAATCTCAGACCCAGAAAGAAAATGGCGTGACACACGAGAAGTCTTCATCTCACACTTAAAAACAAAAAGCCTCTTACGCAAGGATATCAATTTGCATGCAAAATAGGCCGCCGCAGTCCCAAGCCCAATATTTGAATTTCAAGTGTTTGCCACAAGTATACGGAAACCATCCTGTCAAAACTTCTCAAATATAAAGAACGAGCGGGGGAGCGTTCCCTCACCCGAATCTCAGACCAAGGGGTATTGATTGATTCAGGATATTAGCCGAGTCGTCACAACACAAAAGGGGAAAAGCTCCAACATCCAAGAGGGCAACATGAAATGATTCAACCTGGACCTTGAGCCACTACTCCTCCACGTATAACACAAGTTAGCCACATCAACGTTTTCCAAGTGTAAGTCGCCCACAAGAGCAACAAACTCATCAGAATCCGGATCCTGCCCATCCTCCAACCTAGGCCGATCTGAGGAGAGCAGGGTTGCATTAAAATCCCCACATTCCAAAGTTCTTGCCATAGTAAATCATTTGGTTCATAGATGCACGAGACAATCAAATTGGCCCCTGATTGCCTCACTGCGAGAGTTACAATTTGAACAAATATGCTAGTCGGCTCATACTCCAGACTGAAGAGGTCATTGTTCAAAGCAATAAAGGTTCCACTCGAAGAGCCAACTGCACTCAGAGTTCTAAAAACAATCTTTTTCTAAAAGCCCATCGACGCCTACGTTATGTTGGACCAATCACACATCTTTGTCTCTTGCAATGCAACAATGTCGCCATGCCAACCTCTTAAAAGCGAACCCGTGGTTCCACATTTCTCTACATCCCCCCAAACCCCTCACAATCCAAGAGACCAACTTCATAAAGTGACCGATTTGTTCATTGTACTAGATGAAATGGCAACCGCTATTCTTCGCCTTCGCATCTTCCCACTCCTAGAGCACCATGAAGGAATCAAAAGACGAGGGCATCACCAACCTTCTTCTCCTCGGCTAGGCTTCAACTTCCTGGAGAACCCATCTGACGCAACCCCCGAGGACTCCACCTGTGAAGAGCCAACCGAGGCAGAAGAAAAAATGGCATGCCCTTGTACCATACCAAGGCCCAACAAGCTCGAGCAAGCCATAGCTGTAGGAAGTTGGTTCCTTAGGGTAGACGAATCGTGTAGGAACCCGGTAACCAGCACTACCTTCGACAAGACAAAACATGAGCCTCCACCTGAGTTCAACCAGAGCAGGGTCATCCGAGATCAGATCCAGGAGGGGTAGATCCAAGATGATATCCATAGTCGGATCCAGAAAAGGACCACTTGGAGAAAAAAGGAACAAACCACATAAAAGGTTTTTTTGGGGGGTGGCACACAATACATGGTGCGCGAGTCGAAGGGTCATCCCCATGATAGTCTAAAAACTAACACCATTATCACATCTTTTTCAAATCTGGAAAAAGTAACCTCTGCAGCAATCGAAGAGATCACCCCAATTCCTCCTGAGAATCTCGTTGCAATAACTCCCTCTGTAATAAGCGTAGTTGACCGCACCTCATTCGCTTCCTTCGTAACCGTCATCATGTCCGACTTGCCTCTGGCTTTCTCCGCCAGCAACCCTCATCACTGGAACGAAACATAACCTCCAGGAAACTGGTGGTGGCGGAGGAAAGACATCATTCACCATCACTCGAAAGACAGCAATACCGGCCTTCAACTCCACTACGATGGGAATCGACCCCTTACCCAAGATCGACACCACCATCACTTGAAAGTAAGGCCATTGGAGAGAACTACAACCTCTCCTATGTGCAGAGTTGCCTTCAGCTCTTCTAGACTCCACGAAAGCATGAAACACCAAAAAGGTGCAAGATCTTGTTCGCATGCTCCAATTCCCCATCAAAGAAATACGTTTATCTCAAGAGAAAATGCTTTGACAAATGCTTATTCTTCAACAAAACCTTTGAGAGGCCCCCGATGCAAATCCCCTCATTTCTAGGGATGAAAACAGTTGGATACGGATACGAATATAGGTATAATCACATCCTTATCCATTTTAAAATACAAATACGAATGCGGATACGAATATTGACGGATGTGAAAAATGTGTTACCATATCCTAAAAAATGAATACGAATGTAAAACGAATATGAATCGGATACGAATAATAACAGAATTTTTTAATAGATTAACTAAAATATACATGTTTAGGATGATTTACACATAAAATAGATATACAAGATATAGTAATTTATTAACAATTATATCAACAATGGTGAATGCAATCATAAAATGTTGTTACGCATATTTATAAATAAATATATTACTATACTTATGTATGAAAATGAATATACGAATACGAATGCGAATATTAGCGAATGACAAAGTGATATCCATATCCACATCCATTTTAAAACGAATACGAATAAAGATGTCAAAATATGTATAAAACGAATACGACAACGGATCGGATACGAATATATTCACATTCGTTTTCATCCCTACTCATTTCCCAACCAAGCCACATCTCCTCCAAACTTGAGACCCATCATAGTGGAAACCATTATCCTAATTTCATTATCATCCTCCTTAGAATTGTCAACAAGGAACACACAGAACTGAAGGAAGTGCGCTTTACCGCCTCTGCAAACGAATGCCCATTGCATCTCCCCAAGCTGGCCAGAACAATCTCCTCATGGACTGGCTTTGATAGGGACCCATCTCTGCCACGAAAAAATGAACGGATGTACGACGGTGTCCCCATGCACCACAACCAAAGCAATGAACCTCCCCAACATAGGAGACAACACGGTGGTGGTAAAAACCACAACGAAGATATTGTGGACACAAAGATCTCCTCTTATGATGGGACCACACATCCTCGTCCTTGCGTTGTACGGCGACCCTCTGATGAATCCCAGATTCATCATCTTTAGTTCTATTATTTATCCTATCTTAAACTTATTAATTTATCTAACAATTAATTAAATATATCTAGCATTTAACACCTTGTAAATATTTAGGGTTAATTGTTGTTTATAATTAAATACATATTAGGTGTATTATGGTCCCTTTATTTTGTGTTTTCTTTTATTAAAAACCGAATAAAAATTAGATTAATATTGTATATATTTTAATGCATATTATTCATTATATAAAAATATCAAAACTATAAAATAAAAGAGATAAAAATAAGTATTTTTAAAACCTTAAAAACACTTGCTAAAAATAATACTACGTATATATGAGTTCTACATAAAAATTGTGGATCTCAAAAAGACTTACAACTTTCATATTGAACCACTTTTTATTTAACCTTATTTATTATTTGTTTTTGATTTTATATTGATTTATTTATTTTCCAATTGTGTGATTCGGCCATATGACCCAATTCCCTTTCTGCATGTGCCCTCGCTCTTTATACGTGCCCTCCTTTATTCTAGACCGTCTGATCATTTGATAAGACAACCCTGGTACCTCTCATCCCACTCGCATCAGAGCTGCTTGATCGTTTGATCAAGCGGTCTCCAGTATTCCATATATGCTCTATCTAGACTGTTGGATCGCCTGATCCAACGGTCTTTGTGTTTTTTCCTCCTCCGCCAGTTGCCCTTGCAAAGAATCATGACTCTTCATAGGGGCAACTTCCCCATATTATCGTTGTCAGCCTACGTACCTCGATTTTACTACCAGCAGGTAGCCTTAACTACCCTTCTCTTTGCCCAACCTCTCTTCTCTAACTTCTGTCAACATTTGCCAACTTCTAGGTGGTTGAAACCACCGCTTGGAACCGCCTCTGCCAATCAAAACCCCTCGCCAGCCTCCATTCTTGGGGATCTGCCCTTTGTGCGAGAAGCTTCAAAGCCACCAATTCTCCCTAGTAACAACAGGAGAGAGAGAGAGAGGTCGAGCGAAGAAGTACCTTCTCCGACGAAATCCTTGGTCCACCGACCAAGTCGCAACACGTTCCCAGTTGCCATTTGAGCTCCACAAATTGTCGGCATGTCGAGCGACGATCAAAGGTCACTCCAGACCTCGTTCCCAGGCTGGTGTTCCATCCTAGACCTTCTTCTTTTCCAGGTATAGCCCCAGTTAGTCCCCTTGTTGATTTCTTCATTTATCTCATGACAATCCACACATATTCTTCTCCATTTGAGCACTTGTACACCTTCACCGTGCGTCCCTTGTCTTCGCGTATGATTTCGATTTCACCCTTCTCTTCTCTATGAACCTCTACGTCTTGATCATTTCTTCTCCTCGCCAAGGAGAAGAACCTGCCTAAGGCTTCGTCTCAGACCACTGTCGATGCCCTCCATTTCGCTTATCTGACCCCCTCAAACAACCCTACTGTGGTTCGACTATGTGTTAACCCTCGCAGAATTTCAACAATCAGAAGTTTTAGCCACCTCGATCTCCAGATTGATCTTCTATAAAGCTACATCGACCGAGTGAATGAGCCATCATCGGAGCACCTCTGACTCTCCACCACCTTCTTAAGGTTGTTTGGAAGGAGTACAACCTTTCACCGAGTCATTAGAAGACCCTCACCAGAGCTCCACCAGAGCTCCCCCTTCTGCAGCGGAGGAGAAGATCATTGGATAACAGCTATTGTAAGATCTTCTAGATCCTACTTCAAACATTCAATCTTGGGAGGACCGAACCATAGCTGAAGCTCCAACACCGCTACACTTGGCCCGAGCCATACTCCGCTCTCCGAACCTGAGCCGCAGACATAGGGGTGTAAATGAGCCGAACCTGAGCGAATCAACCCAGGCTCGGTTCGGTTCGTCTAGCATACTTTCAGGCTCGGGTTCGGTTCGGCTCGATAAAATAAAAACTGTAAGCAGGTTCGGCTCGGCTCGGGTAAGGTTCGTAAAGGTTCCGTTCGGCTCATTAAAGGTTCGTTTAAGAATGAATGTTGTGCAGACATTTCTGTTCAAAGGGAAAAAACGCAGCCTTAGGGGAGGGTTTTGTGGGGTTTCAGGAATAAGGAATAAGGACTTAGGGAGTGGATGACTGGATGGGTTTGGGAAAATAAGTGAATAATCTTATGTTAATATAGAATGCATTTTTTTCCTTGTATATACAATATGTATGTATATATACTTTTATGTTTGTAAGTGTGTATATAATCGAACTTTTAATGAACCGAACCTGAGCGAACCTATGTTTTTGAGGTTCAGTTCGTTTATTTAATCGATCCCAAACTCCTGTTCAGGTTCGGTTCGTTTATTTACGAATCAAATCCGAATCGAACTTTTAGCGATCCGAATCTAAGCAAATGTTGAACCTGAGAATTTTCTGATAGCCTTACGCACACTTGAGGTTCGTACACACCTGGGATTGTTGTGCTGACACCCCGCTGCGTTATGATATTTGCAGATAAACCCCCGCATGGGATATTTTATGAGATAAGGCTCAATGGGTTTTCATATTTGCATTTTAGTCCTTTTTGGACTTATATATGATATTTTTGTGTTATTTTATAAATGTTTCTTTGCATTTATGCCCATGTCCTAAAGTATTAATATCTTGCAATCTATATATCCAAATTTAATGAATTTGTCTCATTTTAAAGCTAATAAAAATCTCTTTAAAATGATGCATTTTATGTTCTGAGTTTGATGCATTATTCATTAATTAATTTCAGAACATATTTCTTGCTTATAATATGTCTAATTATATACATTGACCTTTATTTGCTTTAAAATTGATTAAAGGTCTTAGATACACTAATTCTCCATAACACTAATTAATTCATGAGCATATTTGTGTGATTTTTTTGTGCTTGTACTTGTTTAGCATCACATTTTGTATCACTTATGTAATTGCTCTAGCTTGCATTAAAATACTTAAATTCATGCATGCATATAGACCTATGTAGAGATATTTTAGATTTATGCACCTTTTTCCTTATTGTTCCTTATTTGTGTCCATCTTTTTATTTTTTTCTCAACATGGTATCAGAGCGGCGGTCCTAGACTGAAGCTCTCGTACCCGAGAAAACCCTAACCCATCAAACCTCTCTCTCTCTCTCTCTCGCATTTCCCGCGCTGCTGCCACCGTCGCCGAGCGAAGTCTCTCCCGTCATCGGTGTACACTCTCTCTCCCGAGCGGTGCCACCGTCGCCGACACCTTCCGCGGCTATCTGCTTCGCTGTTAGTCCTCTCCGTTGGCCTCTCCACGATTCTCTTTTTCTTTCTTGCGTCGAGGTCTGCTCATGGTGATGGATTTGATTGCATAAGTCTACACATGCAATCAAATTTCTGTCTGTGTGGACAAATTGCTATTGGTCTATAAAACCCTAGCAGACCTCGACGTAAAGTCGATATTCCCACCAAATGCGCTTTCAGAGGTCCATCGCTGATTGTCAAGATGGACGGGACGAACTACGAGCTCTGGGCTATGCACTTCATGAGCCTCATGAAGTCTACAGGTAAGAAACATATTCTTATCAAGGAAGAACCGACTAAGAAAATGGGGGTCAATACCTTGTGGGAGGCAAATGATGTGTATGCCAAGGTCTGGCTTTCTGGTACATTGGCGGTTGAGATTGCCAATGATGTGTTACATCAGCCCACCTCCAAAGCGATGTGGGATATCATTGCTGCCACGTATTCCGAAAAGAGGAATGAAACTAAGATCCTGCAGCTACAACATGATATATTTACCATCAAGCAGAATGGATGGCCCGACAATTCTTGATACACGTCCCTGCGTGGGATGTTTGAGAAGCTGCACAGTTTCATGCCCCTTACATCTACTCCTGAACAACAAAAGACGTATAGGAATGCCACCATGGTCGGTGTATTCCTTGCAGCATTTAATCATGAGTATGAGGCGACTCCTTTACAGATACCGACGGATGCTACTCAAGGTTGCAAAAGTCGATAGTTGGTACTCGGTCGGCCGGGTCACTGACTAAAGATTAATCAGCAGCCGGGCGACTAATCGGATTTAGTCGGACTTCAATCGGCTTTGAATTTTTGTTTATTTTAAATATAAAAATTATTTTTATACATATATTTACATAGATCTTGCACATGTTTATACTATTAAAATGAAATAAAAGAAGCAATTGAATTTAAATAAAACATTAAGCGTATTATAATAAGTTTACTTTAAAAAAAATAAAAAAATTATGGTATCTCCAAGCAAAAATCGATCGACTAGTATGCCTAGTCGGAACTAGTCAGTACTCGGTCGGCCACCCCACTGACTAGACTAGTCGGACCTACTAGTCGGGCCAGTCGGACGACTTTTAAAATATTGATGCTACTATTCCTCCCATGGAGGAAGCTTTCCGCAGACTCAACATGATCATTGTCCCATCTACTGCCTCTAGTAAGACTTCTTCTACGATGGCAGCCTCCCGAGGTAGAGGGGGCTCTTCTCAGTTTCGTGGACATGGACCTCATGGTAGAGGAGGTCATATTCGCCAGCCTTGTACTTATTGTCATCGCCCTGGACACACAGAGAATACATGCTACTCCAAGCATGGTTTTCCTACATTGGCTCGTGTAGCGGAGCAAACAAACCCTCGTGCTACCGCTTCTTCGTATCAGAGGTATGATGACCTCGTTGCTCGATTGAGGGACATTACGCATTCTGGGAGTTCTATAACTTCTTCGCCTACTCCACGAGGCCACTCAGATGTCGTAGCTTCTACCTCTGCCAGTACCTCTGCCACTGGAAGTACCTCAGGTAGCATTTATGCCCTTACCTCTTGTCATGGACCTGAAATTACTGAGTGGATTATGGACTCTAGGGCTATGCATCACTTGTGTGGAGACAGAGATCAACTTACAACTTACAGACGGATCCCTCCAGGGAGGATAGTTGTCATCGATGATGGAACTCACTCCCCGATCACTGGTCAAGGGGAGTGTAGTTTGACGTCTTTGATGCATCTGCAGAATGTGTTGCATGCACCTGATTTTTTATGAATTTATTTTCTATTAGTCATATTATGAAGGATTGCATTGTAGAGTTATTTTTGACCTATCGTCTCTTTTATTTCAAGACATTCTTACGGGAAGGGTGGTCTCTATCGCTTAGTCCGAACTCCTTATGATGGTCTATCCTCACATTCCACAAGACATATTTCCTCTTTCATGTAACACCTGCGCTTTGGTTATCTTCCCTTCCAGAAGTTACGTCAAGTCCTTCCTCAGATCTCACCTCGTTCTTCCTTTGAATGTGAGGTGTGTTAGTTGGGAAAACACCATCGTTCTGTGTTTCTCAGTCATCAGAGTTGAAGCAGTAGCTCTCCTTTTGAGTAGTTTCATGTTGACATTTGGGGTCCAAGTCGTGTCCCTGATCACCAGGGACACATGTTTTATTTAGTTGCAGTTGATGACTTCTCATGTCTGTCATGGGTATTTCTGTTGAAAATAAATCTGAGGCTGGAAATGTTATTACAAGATTTATCAATGAAGTGCAAAATGTTTTTTCTTCTTCTGTCAAAATTGTAAGAACCGATAATGCATTGGAATTATGTACTCATATACTCACAAAAATTTTTTCATCTCGTGGTATTATTCATCAAACATCTTGTGCTCATACCTCTCAACAAAATGGTGTTGCTGATTTCTGCATGTGCTGATGCAGACTATGCAGGGTATTCTAAGGATATGAAGTCTATCTCAAGCTTCGTTGTATTTGTTGGCAATTCTCTTGTTTCATGGAAAAGTAAGAAACAAATTATTGTTGCTAGGTCAAGTGCCGAATCTGAATATAGGGTGATGGCACAAGCAAGTACTGAGATGATGTGGGTTCGAGCAGTGCTATCAGACTTGCATATAGATGTATCTCTTCCTATGCAGTTACAATGTGATAACCAAGCTGCCTTATTTATTGCAAACAATCATGTATTTCATGAAAAGACAAAGGATATTGAAGTGGACTGCCATTATACAAGAGACATGATTCAAAAGGGATTGATTTCTACCTCTCATGTTAGTTCAGGTGATCAAACTGCTGATATCTTCACCAAGGCTTTGCTCAGAGGACCATTTCTAGAAGTGCTCATCCAAGCTGAGCATGATTGACATCTATGCTCCATCTTGAGGGGGAGTGCAAAGATATTTTATATTTCCGTACATTTTCCATATTGCTCTTTATTTCTGTTCGTCTTATGTAATTTACCCATAGGTCTCTCCTCTATATAAGAGAGCCTAGGGTCCCAAGAAATACATCTCTCTTCATTTCTTTTTCCCAACAATCTAGATCATTATTAAGTAGCTTAACCTAGGTATTTTGATCATGATTAAGTAACCTAATTAATCGTGGCCTTGTGTTCGTCGCTGGACTTATCCATGAAAAATTAAACCTCAATTTCTTCATTAAGATTTATTCATAGAGGTTTATGATTGTTGACGCATATTGAGTTATTGTACCTCTTCGTTATTTTCTTTTCTTGTTATGCTCTTTATGTAATTTACCCATAGGCTACTCTCCTATATAAGAGAGCCTAGGGCTATGGAATAGATAACATCTCATTCTCTTTTCCCAACATGGTATCAGAGCGACGGTCCTAGACCGGAGTTCTCGAAACCCTAACCCTAACACCCCACCCGCCGGCCTTCTTCTCTCTCTCTCTCTCTCTCTCGATCGGCGTGGCATCAACGCCGCCGCCTCTACCGGACGCAGCCCTAGCGCAGCCCCTGCGCTGCCCTAGCGCAGCCCCTGCGCAGCCCATGCACAGCCATAGCGTGCCGCACGCGCAGCCCTAGCGTGCCGCACGCGCAGCACCTGCGTGCACAGCCCCCCTGCGCATCCTTGCGCGTTGTGCCCTGTCCCTGCGTGCATCAACCGTGCGCTAGCACAGCCCCTGCGCGCCTCAGCCGTGCGTCGACTGTGCCTCCCTTGTGCGGCCTGTGCGCAACTTCTTTGTGCGTATAGGTCTTAGCATAAACATCTTTATGGGGATAGTTGCTTGAAGTCTACACATGCAACTACCCCCATCTATGGTATTGTAGACAAAACATATCATTTGTCAGTCGTTCCAGTCTTTATTTTGCAATATGTCAGAGAGCAAGGCAGATATCCCATCTATTGGCGCATTCCGTGGTCCGGCGCCTATTGTCAAGATGGATGGTACCAACTATGAACTGTGGGCAATGCAGTTCATGAGCATGATGAAGTCTACGGGTAAGAAGCATATTCTTACCGAATCAGAGCCTGCTGAGAAGACTGGAACCTATGCCTCCTGGGAGGCTGACGATGCGTATGCCAAAGTCTGGCTATCTGGCACATTGGCAATTGAGATTGCCAATGATATCCTCCATCAACCCACAGTGAAGGATATGTGGGACATTCTGGCGGCCACATACTCTCAGGCGAAGAACGAGACAAAGATCCTGCAACTCCAGCATGATATCTTCACCATCAAGCAGAATGGTCGTCCACTACATTCTCTCTATACATCACTGAGAGGGATGTTTGAGAGGCTATATAGCTTCATGCCCTTGACAGCTACGCCCGAGCAGCAGAAGACATACAGGAATGCTACTATGGTGGGTATGTTTCTCGCTGCACTTGATCCAGAGTATGAGGCAACACGTTCTCAGATTTTAGCGGACTCGACTATTCCTCCCATGGAGGAAGCTTTTCACAGATTGAGCAGGATCACAGTGCCTTCACCTGCTGCGAGTCAGAATTCCTCAGCTATGGCGGCCAACAGAGGCCGCGGGTTTCATCACCAAGGCCTGGGCGTACTCCTCGTGGAAGGGGTGGCCGTACTAGGCCAACCTGCACATATTGTCACCGAGTTGGGCACAATGAAGACACATGCTATTCAAAGCATGGATTCCCTGCATCTGCACGAGCCGCTGAGCAGATAGAGCCCCCATCTGCTGCTACCCTGGATCAACGATTTGATGATCTAGTTGCCCGCCTCAGGGGCATCATACCACCATCTGGCCCAGCAACGACTACAGAGAGTCATACTGATACTGCTGCCTCTGCCTCTGCTTCTGCATCTACTAGTACTTCAGGTAGTACACTTGCACTCCACAGTAGTAGATCTCATATATTGCCATGGATCATGGACTCGGGCGCCACACATCATTTATGTGGCGACCAGAGTCTACTTACAGGATACACCCAGATTCCTCCAGGACGGACAGTAGTAATTGCTAATGGCACGCATTCCCCTATCACTGGTCAGGGGGAGATTAGATTGACACCCTCTATGCAGCTGAAGAATGTCCTACATGCACCACATTTTTCTATGAATCTGTTGTCAATTAGTCAGATTACGAAGGATCTCCACTGCCGAGCTATTTTTGATCCATCTTCTTTGATTTTTCAGGACATCCGTACGGGCAACGTGATTGGTCATGGCTATGAGCAAGGAGGCCTTTACCGTCTGAACCAGACCCCATTTGCTGGAACCACATCCTCTCCCGCTGAACAAGTATCTCCTCTCCTGTGGCATCTGCGTTATGGTCATTTACCGCTCCAGAAGTTGCGTCTAGTCCTACCCTATAGTCTCTCTCACACACCTATCCAGTGTGAGGCGTGTCAGTTGGGAAAACATCACAGGTCTTCTTTTCCCAGCAGTCAAGGTCGGAGTAGTAACTCCAAGTTTGAGTTGTTTCATGTCGATGTCTGGGGTCCGAGTCGTGTTCCCGATCATCAGGGGCACAGGTTTTATATTGTATTTGTGGATGACTACTCTAGAGCATCATGGGTATTTCTAATGAAAAATAAGTCTGAAGCAGGAAATATTATTATTCACTTTCTAAATGAGATTCAGAATGTTTTTTCCACATCTGTCAAAATTATGAGAAGTGACAATGCCTTGGAGTTGTGCACCAACAATCTAGCCAACTACTACTCCTCGAAAGGAATCATACACCAAACTTCTTGTGCTCATACGTCTCAGCAAAATGGGGTTGCAGAAAGAAAACACCGTCACCTACTCGATGTCACAAGGTCACTTCTTATTCAGAGTCATGTTCCGTACTCATACTGGGGTGATGCAGTTCTTACTGCATGCTATCTTATCAATCGTATGCCTTCGTCCGTCTTGAATGAACAGGTTCCTTTTTCACTTATTTATCCTGACAAGGATCTGTTCATTCTTACCCCTCGTGTGTTTGGGTCAGTCGCTTTTGTCCATCAGTTGTCGCCTGGTTCTGACAAGCTCTCTCCTAGGGCTGTCAAGTGCGTCTTTGTGGGGTACTCCAGAACTCAAAAGGGGTACAAGTGTTTTGACCCTGTGCGTCGGCGGTATATGATCAGTGCAGATGTTACATTTTTTGAATCCATTATGTATTTTTCAGAAACAGGGAACATGCAGCCACCACCTATATCTCCTGATACCGTATTCATGACACCACCAACCTCACCACCGTCACCACCATCACCACCACCACCGCCACCACCACCATCGCCACCACCACCGCCATCAACAGTATCCCCGTTACCATTCCATTACACCCGCAGGCCGAATCCAGCTCATGGTCCTGACCAGTCAACTAGCTCGCCTATGGATGTAATGAAAATATTAATGTTGATGGATCTGACGACATTTCTGAGCAGGATGCATTACAGGAGCATGTTGATAGCACAGAGGATTTGGATGTTCCAATCGCCCTACGCAAGCCGAAGAGAAGCTGTGCCAAATATCCAGTATCAGTAGCTGTGTCTTTTGAGAGGCTATCTGGACACTTCAAGACGTTTGCATTGGCACTTTCAGCTACAGACATTCCACGGAACCACCATGAGGCTTTGCAGGATTCTAGATGGCGGCTAGCAATGGAGGAAGAGATGGCGACACTTCAGTCTAGAGGAACATGGAGTTTGGTTACTATACCTCCAGATGTCAACCCGGTGAGTTGCAAATGGGTGTTTACAGTTAAACACAATGCAGATGGCTCCATTGACAGGTACAAGGCACGCCTAGTTGCACGGGGATTCACACAGACATATGGGGTAGATTACCTTGACACGTTCTCTCCTGTGGCGCGCCATTCTACTCTGCGGATCCTGCTATCAGTTGCAGTCACTCGAGAATGGCCACTCTATCAACTAGATGTGAAGAATGCATTTCTGTATGGAGACTTGCAGGAGGAAGTCTATATGCAACAGCCACCAGGATTTGCTGTTGAGGGGGAGTGTTCCAAGGTTTGCAGATTACATAAGGCCATCTATGGCCTTAAGCAGAGTCCCAGAGCATGGTTCCAGAAGCTGTCAGACCTCTTTGAGAAACAAGGATATAAACGCTCCAATGCTGATCATTCCTTGTTTGTACAGAAGACGGCGAGAGGAATTATTGTAATCATGGTTTATGTTGACGATATCTTGATTACAGGTGATGATGACCAGGGCATTAAGCAGGCAAAGGAAAGGCTGGGGACCGAGTTTGTCACCAAGGACCTGGGAGTCCTTAGATATTTTCTGGGGCTGGAATTTGCAAGAAATCCGTATGGATTAGTCATCTCACAGAGGAAGTATGTTACAGATCTACTGAGTGAGACAGGTATGCTAGGGTGTCGACCTGTTACGACACCAATGGACCCTAGCATGAAGCTGTATGATGATGACACAGAGGAGGTGGACAGGAGAAGATATAGAGAACTGGTAGGCAAACTGTTATATGTCACGATCACTAGGCCAGATATATTATTTGCAGTGAGCCGTGTGAGCCAGTTCATGGAGCAGCCACGCCAAGTGCATATGGATGCAATACATATGATACTTAGATATCTCAAATCTTCTCCAGGTAAAGGTCTGCTATTCAAGAAAGGAAAGGGGATTTCTATCTCAGCATGCGCAGATGCAGACTATGCAGGCTGTCCTAAGGACAGGAAGTCCACCTCAGGGTATGCTGTCTATGTTGGAGATGCCCTAGTCTCATGGAGGAGCAAGAAACAAACTGTGGTAGCTAGATCTAGTGCTGAATCCGAATATAGGGCAATGGCCCAGGTTACTACAGAGATGATGTGGGTGAAAGTGGTGCTGACAGATTTATGCTTAGATGTACCACTTCCTATGAACTTGGAGTGTGATAATCAGGCTGCTTTATTTATTGCAAACAACCCTGCATTCCATGAACGGACCAAGCATATTGAGGTGGATTGTCACTTCATACGAGACATGATTCAGAAAGGATTCATTGCCACATCTCATGTTACTTCAGAGAACCAGACTGCAGATATATTCACCAAGGCATTGTTACGAGGTCCATTTCAGAAGTGTGCTTCCAAGCTGAGCATGATTGACATCTATGCTCCATCTTGAGGGGGAGTGTTGACGCATATTGAGTTATTGTACCTCTTCGTTATTTTCTTTTCTTGTTATGCTCTTTATGTAATTTACCCATAGGCTACTCTCCTATATAAGAGAGCCTAGGGCTATGGAATAGATAACATCTCATTCTCTTTTCCCAACAATGATAGATTGTTAAGTGGCCATACTACAATACGATAAATTTAATACATCCACTTAGCGGTTCATCACCTTCCTCTCTACGCTCCCCCATTCTCTCATCAAAGACTCGATGTTTTCTCTCTCTACACCTTCTACTTCCCCCCATGCACACTCCGTTTTGAGTTTAAAAATAATTTAGATGCCCACCGAAAGGTGTATTTTGCTAGCTTTAGTAATCATGATAAAGCATTCTTTTTTCTCTTCCGCGTGATATTTGTGGAGAGAAAATAATGACTAGTTTATTCATGATCCATAGGCTCTTTTATATAAAAAGAAGAAACCCAACAAAGCAAATTACATAATAGAGAGAAAAGAAATAAAGAAAATACATATGAAATAAGAAGACACATGGATAGATCTCAACACTCCCTCTCAAGATAGAGCATAGATGCCAATCATGCTCAGCTTGGAACAACACCTATGGAATGACCCTCTGGCTAGGGTTTAGTGAAAACATCTACTGTCTAATCCTCTGAACTGACATGGGAAATAGAGATAAAGCCCTTCTAAATCATGTCTCGTGTATAATGCCAATCTACTTCAATGTGTTTCGTTGTCTCATGGAAAGCTGGATTGTTGGCAATGAAAGAGCAGCATGTTTGTCACATTCCAACTAAATGGGAAGAGATATGTCAACAGTTAAGCCTGTTAAAGCATATTTGAAGCACAACAACTCAGTACTTCACTACGCCATCATATTCAGAGAAAATAATTGCTTGTTTATTCATGAGATCATAGGGATCTCTTATATAGAGCATGCAAACATTAGAGGGAAAATTACATAATAGAAACAACAGAAATAGAGAAAATACATAAGAAACAAGAAGATACATAAGATGGCTCTCAACAGTATTGAAGCGACAATCCTAGGCTAGAGCCTAATTTTTCATTACTCTCTTCCTTTCTTTCTCCAGTGCAAGATTCAAATAGATGGCTCATAGAACTTGTAAAGTTACTAATGATGATGTTGGGAAAAAGAATGAAAAGTTCATCTATTCCTTGAACCCTAGGCTCTCTTATTAAAAGGAGAGGCATATGGGTAAATTACATAAGATAGACAAAAGAACATAAAAATAAAGTAAACAGTACAGAGACACAAATATATATCTCTACACTATCCCTCAAGATGGAGCATAGATGTCAATCATGCTCAGCTTGGATGAGCATTTCTGGAAAGGCCCTCTGAGCAAATCCTTGGTGAACATATCTTCATTTGATCTCCAGAGCTAACATGAGAGGTAGAGATAAAACCTTTCTGAGTCATATTCCTTGTATAGTGGCAGTCCACTTCAATATGCTTAGTTCTCGCATGAAATGCAGGATTGTTTGCAATGAATAGGGATGCCTGATTATTGCATTGTAGCAACATATGAAGAGATACATCTATATGTAAATATGCTAGTATTGCTCGAACCCACATCATTTCTGTACTTGCTTGTGCCATGGCCCTATATTCAAACTCAGCACTAGACATGGCGACCATAATATGCTTCTTACTCTTCCAAGAGACGAGAGAGCTACCAACAAAAATCTCAAAGTCCTAAGTGGACTTTCTATCCTATGGACATCCTGTATAGTCTGTATCAGCGCATGCAGAAATAGCAAGTGTTGCCCCCTTTTTAAATAATAATCCTACACCTGGAGAAGACTTTAGGTACCTCAATATCATATATACAACATCCATGTGTACCTGTCTCGGTTGCTCCATGAATTGACTCACTCGGCTAACTACCAATGAGATATCGAACCTGGTTTGAGTAACATAAAGAAGCTTTCCCACTAATTCTCTATATCTTCTCATGTCCACCTCCTTTGTATCATCATCATATAACCCCATACTAGGGTCCATATGAGTGGTACAAGGTCAACATCCAATCATTCCCGTCTCAACTAGCATATCTGTCACATACTTCCATTGGGTCATCATAAGACCCTACTGATTTCTGGCAAATTCTAACCCCAAGAAATATCGTAAGGTGCCAAGATCCTTGGTAACAAACTGTTAGCCCAGAAACTCCTTTACCCTTTTTATTTCCAGCACATCATCACCTGTAACTAGTATGTCCTCAACATATACCATAATAGCCACCGTACCTCTAGGAGTTCTCTGTACGAATAATGAATGATCCACATTTGACCTCTGAAATCCATGCTTCTCAATTTAATCCGGAGCTTTTGAAACCATGCCTTTGGACTCTGTTTAAGGGCACATATTGCCTTAAGAAGTCTGCAAACCTGCGGATACTCCCCCTCAGCAACAAACTCAGGAGGTTGTTGCATGTAGATTTCTTCCTGTAGGTCGCCATATAGAAAGGCATTTGAAAGAGATGTCAATCACGTATCACAACAATAGAAAGAAGAACACGTAGAGTAGAATGATGAGCAACCGGCGAGAATGTGTCTAGATAATCCACTTCATATGTCTGAGTAAAGCCATGAGCAACCAATCTGGCTTTATACAGATCCAGACTCCCATCTGCATAGTGTGTAACAGTAAACACCCATTTCAACTAACAACAGATGCTCCATTAGGTGTAAGAACCAAGCTCTGGGTACCAAGCGACTATCCTTCAAAGCCTCCTGATAATTCCATGGAATTTCCATGGCAGACAATGCAACAGCAAATTTCCTGGATTCCCTAGTCAAGCGATCAAAGGAGACCTTGTATGTGAAAGGATATGATGCACAGCTAAACTTCTGCTTCTGAAGCGCAATAGGTATGTCCAGATCATCAACCTGTATTACCATCTCTTATAAAGGACCCTGCTCAGGCAAGGCATCAGACCCATCATTAGGACCAATGTATTCAGAACATACCTGATGCGTGCTAGATGATGATCGGTGACCATGAGCAGAAGTAGACCAACGTGAATAGTAATGTGGCAAAGGTGGGACCGGAACAATGGGAGCTGCGGGTATAGGAGGAGATGAAGGTGGAGATGGCGGTGAAGGTGGAGGTGGGGGTGGCATGTAGATCTCATCATCGGAGTCTGACAAAGTCAACCGATCACCTGTAGGAGAAAAGTACATCACTGAATCGAAAAAGGTGATATCAACGCTAACATAATACTTCCTGCGCAGTGGATCATAACATCTATACCCTTTTTGTGTCATGGAGTACCCAACAAAGACACACTTGACAGCTTTAGGAGAGAGCTTATCAAGACCTAGATATAATTGGTGAACAAAGGAAACTGAGCCAAAAATACGAGGAGTAAGTGTGAATTTCATCACCCACGACAGACGAGACTGGAACTGACGTGAGAGGTAGGAATGAGACCCTTATGGATCATGTCTCTGGTGAAGTGGCAATCTACCTCGATATGCTTGGTTTGTTCATGGAAGACTGGATTGTTGGCAATAAATAGTGCAACATGGTTGTCACATTAGAGATGCATGGGAAGTGGCACCTCAATTGCCAGATCAATCAAAACTGATCTAACCCATATCATTTTTGTGCTACCTTGTGCTATAGCCCTGTATTCTGATTCGGTACTCGACTGGGCTACCACTGTTTGTTTCTTGCTTTTCCATGATACAAGTGAGTTTCCGACAAATACTGCAAACCCTGAAGTTGACTTTATCTCCTTGGGGCATCCTGCATAATCAACATCTGCACAAGTTGTAATAGCAATAGATGTTCCTCTACTGAACAAAAGGCCAGTACCAGGTGAGGTCTTTAAGTACCTCAAAATCATATGGATTGCATCCATATGCGTATGTCTTAGCTGCTCTATGAATTAGATCACTTTGCTCACTGCAAATGATATGTCTGGTCTGATGATAGTTACATATAACAGTTTTCCTACTAACTCCCTGTATCTTCTTTTGTCCACTTCATCAGTGTCATCATCATAGAGCTTCATGCTCGGGTCCATGGAAGTAGTTGCTGGCTAGCATCTTGTCATACATGTCTCAAAGAATAGATCTGTAACATACTTCCTCTGGGTCATCACAAGAGCTCGCTGGTTTCTGGCGAACTCCAATTCAAGGAAGTAGCGTAGACTGCCTAGATCCTTGGTCACAAATTGTTGACCAAAGAAATGCTTGGCTGATTTGATTCCAAGTGCATCGTCTCTTGTAATGATAATATCATCAACATATATTAATATAGCAATGATCCCATTTTGAGACCTCTAGACTGTTGGGGTATTCACTGTATGCGTCATATATGAGGGAGATGGGTAAATGGATCTCTCCAGGATCCATTTGCCCCATCCAAGAGTTTAGTTCCACATCTACCAGTGGTGGGACTTGGAGGCTCCGTAAAGGCTATATAAGGAGCCCCAGTCCTCCTGTTTCCATTGAGAAAAGTGCAATAGACACACCAACCATCTGAGGCATTCTCTCGTGGTTTCATCCCGCTCCTTAGGGAGTAGGGTTCCACGTAAAAATCATTGTGTTCCATATTTATCTTTCTGTTATCATGCTCTGTTTATCAATTTTGCTTCCACTTCCTATTTTCTAACATGGTATCAAAGCGGGTTAGATTCTTGAGGATTTCAAGTTCATTATTTGTTCGCGATTCTTTATGCTCGAGAAGATTATTATGTTCTGTTTTCTAGGGTTTTAAGTTTAAACCCTAAATGTATGCATTAGCATCATCGATGTGGGATGGATGCAACCCCGGGCCACGACGCACAACCGGCCGGAGGCGGAACTAGTATACATTATGGAGGGGCCATGGCCCCCCCCATGATTATTATACGTCACTTATATAATGTATTAAGTTTTTAATACGTCCCCTCCTTAGTTGTATTATAATCAATGTTGTTAAAAAAATGTTGCATAATCATTAAATGGTCAAGTGGTAGAGAGGTAAAGTTATTATTTTAGAGACCAGGGTTCGACTCTTATCCCCATCAATTTTACTTTCTTTTATATGGATTATCCAATCACTTCCAAAGTATTGAAATAATTTGATAGAAAATTGTCTGGGCGGAATTAGTATACATTATAACCCCTATGATTATTATACATCACTTATAAAATGTATTACGTTTTTAGTATGGCCCCTCCTTAATTGTATTATAAAAAATATTGTTAAAAAAATGTTGTATTATTATTAAATGGTTAAGTGGTAGAGTGGCAAGGCTAATATTTTAGAGACCATGATTCGAATCTTATCTCAATCAATTTTACTTTCTTTTATATGGTTTATCCAATGACTTCCAAGTATTAAAATAATTTGATATAAAATTGTATTCGAGTTATTTATCTCTTCCATTATTTTTATTACTCTTTATAAATAAAATAAATTTTATTGTTTCCTTTTAACCATGAACTTTTTTGTTCCAAAATTTCACTTGATAATTTAGCCTTTTTAGGATGGATTTAGAGAGGCTTAAATTAGTATACTTATCTAATTTTAAAAAAAAGCTATGGAAAATACCAATCAATTTGAAATTCTAACATTAATAATAGATTTAAATTCTACATTTATCAAGATTGAAAGAGGTTCATTTTAAAAATATTAATTCTATTTAAAAATAGCGTTCAAATATACATAGATTTTTCTATTTTGAGCATGCATAATAGTTGTATACTCGGCCCCTCCTTGATGAAATTCCTGGTTCTGCCCCTGCCACCGGGTTGCAATCTTCCAAGCATAAGGCTGCATCTCATCTCCAGTTGACGACAAAGCTTCTCCAATTTTGATGCAGGCCCCACACAAGGCGGTGGGCCATCAGGCCTTCGCGCTCTCAGCGATGCAAGATCTTCCAGGCGCTCCTCCAGATCAGGCGACTGCCCCCACGTAGGCGCTCCACGCTGCCTCCATCATATCAAACAGGCGGCGCAGCCCAACACAGGCGACATCCCCAAGCAGCGCAGATCCATCCCTCTGTCGATCCTCCCGGATCTTGATCTCCAGAGCGACGAGGCTCAGTAGCGCGCCTCCAGGCGGAGGTGCATCTCCAGAGCCCTCCACGAGGGCACCTCCAGACGAGAACCTTCTAAGGTTCAACCTTTCATCGCATAGGGCAGCCCCGTGAAGCTCGCGCATCCTCAGGAGAGGAGAACCCCATCACACCCATTGCCGCTCCCAGCGAGAGAATCTCCAAGCGGCGACGCTCCAGGTCACATCGCGGCATCGGCAAAGCACTCCAGGCGGCGCCGCTATCTCACTGCACCACCAACACATGCGACACCTCGCATGTCCCCCCCCCCACCAGGCAGAGCCCTTCCCCTGCGCGGCAGATCCGCCTCTCCACCTTCTCCCAAGCGTCGCCATATGGGCATGTGAAGAGCCCCATCGAAGGGGGCGACGGAGCAGATAATGCGAGGGGGTTCCCAATCGCGTGGGAACCCTACAGTGCTTTTGCGAAATAATGAACCGATGGCCATTCATTTATTAAAAAATATTAGAGGAAAGTGCAACCCTGTTGGGCGGCCGGGAAAAAAAGGTGAGGGGAGATGTCACTTAAAAAAATGATGAGAGGCCCAAGTGGGGCATGACCTGAATAAAAAAAAAATAGAAGGCCCTGGGCAATGCTTCGGTTGAAAAAAAATGGAAGGCCCGATGTAATAAAAAATGAGAGGAGATTTACGTTTTTTTTAAAAAGGCACATACAAGAAAAAGCCGTACGCATTTTTTAAAAAAAAGAGAAAAAATGAATGAAATGGTGGCTATTAAAAAGAGAGAGAGAGAGATAATCAGAAAAAAAAATGAATGGTTTTGAAAAAAAAATGTTTTCTCCCCATATCTATGCATTTGTATTGACTTCTCCCAACTTGGTCGACGTCCATGTTTTTCGACAAGTATGGGAGAAATGGGGAGTATTGTGTAGAGTCACAGGTCTATTCTTCAGATCCAGATACAGATATTTCAGACCGTCCAGATTCAGACGACAGACTCCAGACTAAGCCAACTTTTCAGACTCTACAGTGATCAGATATATTAGACTCGACGTTAGATTTCGAGTATCCAGTTTAAGATTCGCACATGGATGCGGTCTTTTCAGATGAGCATGTGTTTGCCATCATTTGTTCAGTGGTCCCCATCATTCTTCTTGTTGTTGTTCGGTCAGAGTTTTCATGTGAGCCATAGGGACTCCAGAGTAGAGGACCATTCCCTATGCCATGTTGGCAAGAGTTTTCATGTGGTATCATAGGTACTCCAAAGTAGTGTACCATTCTCTAAGCCAGATGGGAGAGACCCAGTTCTCCGACGAGGAGACTTCTTTCAGACTTCATTCTCCAGCGACCCTGGACTCCGACGAGGATTGCACTTCCAAGGCCCTTTTTCAGTTCGGCCCTTTTCAGAGATGGAGCAGTTGTCCACATATTGTGGCGGGCCAGACTACTCCGACGAGGAGACTCATTTCCAGTTGCAGTGACTCTGACAGACGCAGTTCAGAGCACATGCTCTCCGACGAGGAGATTCAACAGACTCATACTCCAGCCCGTTCGTCCTCCTCACCTGCACGACATGAGAAGCAACGTCCTCGACAACAACAGTTGTGCGCGTTGGGTTAATATTGTCCGTAGTTTTCTGTAGTGTGAGTTGAGTTTCTTTCTGTTTGTCCAAGATGAGCATTGCATGCTCCAGCTTGAGGGGGAGTGTTGGAGTATTCACTGTATGCGTCATATATGAGGGATATGGGTAAATGGATCTCTCGAGGACCTATCGCGCGATTGTGGTCCATTTGGAGGGCCAGGAATGACACTATTTTCTCGGACATGCGATTCTATAGGGAGAACGTTAGCATTTTGGCGAATAGACTTATATCAGATTGGTGTCTGTAATTATGTAACGGCAATTGTTTGCCGAGTGGTTCGTCTTTAGTTCTTATCCCCTTCTGCGCCCTCTTATTCCATCACCCCCCTGTAAGTATTTCTTGTCCTTCTCTTTTTTAATATATTTTTGGGACGAGCACCAACGAGTGCGTCCCCCTGTTTTGAGCCTCAAAAATCTATCAGTGGTGGGACTTGGAGGCTCCGTGGAGGCTATATAAGGAGCCCCAGACCTCCTGTATCCATTGAGAAAAGTGCAATAGACATACCAACCCTCTGAGGCATTCTCCCGTGGTTTCATCCCGCTCCTTAGGGAGTAGGGTTCCACGTAAAAATCATGGTGTTCCATGTTTATCTTTCTGTTATCATGCCCTGTTTATCAATTTCGCTTCCCCTTCCTACTTTCTAACATGGACAAACAAGGAGAGATCTGCAGTAGATCTCACAAACCCCATATTCTCTATCACATAGTAGAGCTTCTGAAATCATGCTCTTGGACTCTGCTTAAGGTCATATATTGCCTTATGAAGTCTGCATACCTTTTGTGTCTCCACCTCAGTAGCAAACTCCAGTGGTTGTTGTATATAGACTTCCTCCTGAAGATCTCCGTAGAAAAAAACATTCGTCACATCAAGCGGCCAGTCATGTGTGACTGCAACAGAGAGAAGAACCCGAAGGGTAAAGTGACGAGCAACTGGAGAGAAGGTGTCCTGGTAGTCCACCCCATAGGTCTGGGTGAACCTGCGCGCCACTAATCGGGCCTTGTAGCGGTCAATGCTGCCGTATGCTTGGTGTTTCACAGTGAACACCCATTCGCATCCCACAATAGATGTGTCTGTTGAAGCTGAAACCATACTCCATGTGCCACGTGATTATAACGCATCCATTTCTGCTTCTAAGGCACCATTCACTCACTTGGAGTGCTTCCTGATAGGTGCATGGGATTGTAACAGAAGACATCCCCACAACAAAATTCCTGAAATATGTAGAAAGCCGCTCTAGAGACATTTGGTCTACCATGGGATATCGGGCACAAGACCGTTTGCCTTTCCGTAAGGCGATAGACCATCCTAGGTCATTGTCTGCTAGTGGTTCCTGCTCAACATGAATATCTACATGGTCATCTGGCAAACCACTAGTTCCATCAGTCATAATCAAGTGTTCAGGATATACTTGGGGCATGCTGGATGTTGGGGAAGGCATTGGCATAGCAGGTTGAGGGATCTGAGGAGGTGGTATCGGTGGTGGAGATGGTGGTGGTGGTGGAAACACAACAGTCTCATCAGACTCAGAGGAGCACATGCGGTTAACTGTAGGAGAATAGTATATGATGGACTCAAAGAAAGTGACATCAACACTAACATAGTATTTGCCACAAATAGGATTGTTGGAGTATTCGTTGTATGCGTCATCTATGAGGGAGATGGGTAAATGGATCTCTACATGATACATTTACCCCATCCATATGTTTAGTCCCACATCTACCGGTGGAGGAAATTGGAGGCTCTGTGAAGGCTATATAAAGAGCCCTAGACCTCCTGTATACATTGAGAAAAAACAATGAAGAATATACCCCTTTGAGGGCTTCTCCCGTGGCTTCATCCTGCTCCTTAGGGAGTAGGATTCCACGTAAAATCCCGTCTTATGTTCAAGTTTTTCTATCTTTATTTCTGATACGCTTCCGCATTCTCTATTTTCTAACATGGTATTAGAACGGGTCGATTCTCGAGGATTTTTTTGTATTTTTTTAATTCTTATTTGAGATTCAAGATTTGTTCTAGGGTTTAATTTAAAACCCCGATTCTTCAACATTATCAACACGTCGATTCATTGTTCATTTGTAAAGACTGATGTTTTGAAGATCTGTCCAAGAAGAGGGTTTCCCACGAACCCCTAATCAATATCTCCAGGCTTGTGGATGGCTGTAGAAGGTGTCAGCATCTCCCAAAGTTTCCAATCATCTTCCAGATCTGGATACAACAAGCATTATCGTCAATTCTAGAAAATTAGCGATTATCTCCCGTTCCTGGCGGTGAGATGCCGTCAATCTAGCCCTGGGCACCTCGCTATACCAGGTTGCTACCTCCTTGCCCTTCCTCCTGGCCAGTCTATCAACCTTCAGCAAAAGTTTGAAGAGTATGCGGAGGCTCTTCAGGCGACGTGATGCCTCCTCTCTCTTCGCAGTACATCCAGCAGCGATCTGGAAATTCTCCAGAGCCAGGCGGCGTCGCCTTCGGTACCGCACGCAAACCCCTCTCCTTCTACAGATGCACTGCAAGCCCCAGGCGCCTCCTCTGTCCGAGAAGGCGCAGCCCCACGCCTCCAGAAGTCGCCTCCGGCGCAGGCGGTGCTCCATATCCACGCGGAGGTCCCCCGCATCCTAAAGCTCCTGGCGGACCCCATCTCCTCCGTACGATACCCCTTGGCGTCATATACTGTACCGCCTCCATGCGCTCCAAGCGTTGTTGCGCCTTCGCCCGCAGCACAGGCGTGACCATGCTTTGCCCTCACCCTTGCACCTCTTCGCTCCTCCAGCTGCAAGGAGCTCCGATCCCATCCTCGCGCAGGCGACGCGAGATGGAACTCCTGGAGGCGCCAATTCGAAAAGACCCCCATCGGGGCGATGGGATCGAAAGAAATAGGGTTTCCTAAGTCAAGCCTGAGTGCTTCCGTTTAAAAAAAGGAGAGTTGATGAGATCAGACCCAATTTGGCTGAAGTTAGAAAAAGGGGGATGGCTAGATCATGTCCAATTAGGCCGAGTTAAAAAAAAGCAAAAAAAGAAAAGAGGCGTGTACAATTAAGAAAAATCGTACGCACGTTTAAAAAAATGAAGGAAAAGCTGGAAAAAAAATGTTGACACGGCTTAAAAAAATTGTTTGCAAAAAAATATATGTAACTTCTTATAAAAAAATGAAGAAAAGCCGCAAGAAAATTTTTTTTTGAGCATGTTCATGTTTTCCCCATTTTATTGTCTTCTCCCAACATAGTCGATGTCATGTATTCTGACTAGTATGGGAGAAAGAGGGAGTATTGTGTAAAGTTACAGGTCTTCTCTAGAAAACAGATTCCAAGTTCAGACTCTACAGATTTTCTCAGACTCTACAGATTTTCTCAGATTTCAGACTCAGCATTCAGATTGGTCAGAATCCATGTTCGAGGCACTCCATGTTTGAGTGGTCCATATTTTGAGTTCTCCAGAAGGACTCAATTTCAGAATGCACGAGTATGCGGTCTTATTTCAGATGTGCACATATATGCCATCTTTTGTCGTGGTCCCCATCATTCTACTTGTTGTTTCGGCCAGAGTTTTCATGTGAGCCATAGGGACTCCAGAGTAGAGGACCATTCCCTGTGCCAGGTGGGCAAGGATTTTCATGTGGTATCATAGAGACTCCAGAGCAGAGTGCCATTCTCTGTACCAGATGGGAGAGACCCATTTCTCCGACGAGGAGACTTTTCAGACTCCATTCTCCAGCGACTGTGGACTCCGACGAGGATTGAACTTCCACGACCTTTTTCAGTTCGGCCCCTTTCAGAGATGAAGCAGTTGTCCACATTATTGTGGCAGGCCAGAGTACTCAGACGAGGAGACTCATTCCAGTTGCAGTGACTCTGACAGGTGCAGTACAGAGCACATGCTCTCCGACGAGGAGATTCAGTTGACTCACACTTAGCCCGTTCTTCCTCCTCACATGCACAACATGAGAAGCAACGTCCTCGACAGCAGCAGTTTTGCGCGTTGAGTTGATATTTGTCCGTAGTGTCCTGTAACATGAGTTGAGTTTCCTTCTGTTTGCCCAGGCTGAGCATTACATGCTCCAGCTTGAGGGGGAGTGTTGGAGTATTCGTTGTATGCGTTATCTATGAGGGAGATGGGTAAATGGATCTCTCCAGTATCCATTTACCCCATCCATATGTTTAGTCCCACATCTACCAGTGGTGGGACTTGGAGGCTTTGTGCAGGTATATAAAGAGCCCTAGACCTCATGTATCATTGAGAAAAAGCAATGAAGCATATGCCCCTTTGAGGGCTTCTCCCGTGGTTTCATCCCACTCCTTAGGGAGTAGGGTTCCACGTAAAATCCCATCTTATGTTCAAGTTTTTCTATTTTTATTTCTGATACACTTCCGCGTTCTCTATTTTCTAACAAGGATCATGTAGAGATATTTCTAGTATTTATGTACTCGTCTGTTATGTTTATTTTTCTTGTTCCACCTTATGTAATTTACCCTTAAGTTTCCTCTATATAAGAGAGCCTAGGGTTCCCTGGAATAAACAAGTTCTCATTCTCATTTCTTCCAACATGGTATCAGAGCCTCCACCCTAAAACCCTAACCCTAACCCTAGCCGTCGTCGTCGCCCTCTATTCTCGGCGCCCCTCCTAGCCCGTCGTCCCTCCCACAGCCCGCTGCCCCTCCCCACCACCCCATCGCCACCCCTTCCACAGTCCGCCGCCCCTCCCAGCCCATCGGTGCACTGCCCCCGCCCCTCTACTCTCGGCGTCGACCCCCCCTCCTCTCAACCCGGCTCCGTCCCCTTCTCTTTCTCATTCTTCATGGACTTGAGTGCAAAAGTCTACATATGCATTCAACTCCATACATGTTTGTGTAGACGGTTATTCATTGGTCTACAAACCCTAGTTCTTCGTCTCCGATAACAATGTCAGAAAACAAAGTCGACATGCCCCCCATCGGCGCTTTCAAAGGTCCAGCGCCGATAGTCAATATGGATGGGACAAATTATGAGCTCTGGGCGATGCAGTTCATGAGTCTCATGAAGTCCAATGATAAGAAGCACATTCTTACCGAAGATGAGCCGACAGCGAAGGTCTGGCTTTCAGGCACTCTGACGATGGGAGACTGATGATTCATATGCCAAGGTCTGACTTTCAGGCACTCTGACGATGGAGATTGCTAATGATGTCCTCCATCATCCCACGGCTAAGGCCATGTGGGATATTCTAGCCACGACGTACTCACAGATGAGGAAAGAGACCAAGATCCTCCAGTTTCAGCATGACATATTTACGGTCAAGCAGAATGGTCGACCGTTGCATTCGTTGTATACATCCCTACGAGGGATGTTTGAGAAGCTTTACAGTATCATTCCCCTGATGGCGACCCCTGAGTAGCAGAAGACGTTCTGGAATGCTACCATGGTGGGGGTCGTACTAGCAGCACTTGACCCGGAGTATGATGTGGCCCGCTCGCAGATCTTGGCAGATGCTACTATTCCTCCAGTGGAGGAAGTGTATCGGTGGCTCAGCAGAATCACAGTTGCTTCTACTGCCAATACTCCACCTCCTTCAGCGATGGCAGCTTCACAAGGCAAAGGTGCATCTTCTTCTTTTTGTGGTTGTGGACCTCGTGGTCGAGGTGGCCGATTCCGTCAGCCATGCACCTTCTATCATCGCCCGGGTCATGCGGAGGATACATGCTATTCTAAGCATGATTTTCCGGCATCAGCCCGTGTAGCCGAGGCCTACGCCGACATCTACTTCAGATCAACGGTTTGAGGATTTTGTCGCCAGACTACAAGATATCATGCCTCCTGCCACTACTGACTCGCCAGGAGGTCTCTCAGACATAGCAGCTTCAGCCTCTGCCAGCACGTCAGCCACAGCTAGCACGTCAGGTAGCGCTTATGCCTTTACATCCTGTCACAGTTCTGATGTTTCAGAATGGATTATGGACTCTGGTGCGACACATCATCTCTGTCGAGACAAAGATAAGTTTACATCATACAGGGAGGTTCCACCAGGGAGATCGGTGGTAATAGCAGATGGAACTCATTCCCCCATCATTGGACAGGGGAGATCAGTTTGACGCCCTCCATTAGACTACATAATGTTTTGCATGCTTCAGATTTTTCAATGAACTTACTTTCTATTAGTCAGCTTACTAAGGATTTGCATTGTCGGGCTATTTTTGACCCATTGTCTCTTATTTTTCAGGACATTCTAACGGGCAGGGTGATTGGTTGTGGCTTTGAGCAGGATGGTCTATATCGGTTGGTCAGCGCCTCCTATGCTGGTGTCTCCTCTCAGTCCAGTGGAACTGCTTCTCCCTTTACTTGGCATTTGCGTTTTGGTCATCTCACTCTTCAGAAGTTGCGACATATCTTACCCCAGATTTCACCAGTCTTCTTTTCAGTGTGAAGCGTGTCAGTTGGGGACGCATCACAGATCTACTTTCCCTAGTCGTGAGTTTCGGAGCAGTCACTCCCCTTTTGAGTTGTTGCATGTTGACATTTGGGGTCCGAGTCGCGTTCCTGATCACCAGGGACACATGTTTTACCTAGTGGTCGTTGATGATTTCTCTAGATTGTCTTGGGTCTTTTTATTGAAAAATAAATCTGAAGCGGGGGTTGTAATAAAAAATTTTATCAATGAAGTTCAGAATGTTTTTGCTTCTAATGTGAAGATTGTGCGCACTGATAATGCCTTTGAATTTTGATCTCGTGGTCTATCACATTTCTTCTTGTCTCGTGGCATTATTCATCAAACCACTTGTGCCTACGCGTCTCAACAGAATGGTGTTGCAGAACGAAAACATCGTCATCTTCTTGATATAACTCGGACTTCACTCATTCATAGTTGTGCTCCTCTCTCTTTTTGGGGTGATGTTGTTCTTATGGCATGTTATCTGGTCAATCGTATGTCATCCTTTGTAATGGGTGAAAAAGTTCCACTTTCGATTGTCTTTCCTGACAAGGAATTATTCTCCCTAACTCCTCGTGTTTTTAGCTCAGTTGCTTTTGTCCATTAACTCACTCCAGGGATTGACAAGTTCTCACCTAGGGCTGTCAAGTGTGTGTTTCTCGGGTACTCTCATACTCAAAAGGGTTACCGATGCTATGATCCTGTGAACAATAAATATTATGTTAGTGCCAATGTCACCTTCTTTGAGACTATGATGTATTTTTCGCCTACAGGTGACAGGATGACTCCTTCCACTGCTGATGATGACATTTATGTGCCACCTCCTCCTCTGCGTCAGTCTGATAACATACCAACTCCTGTTGTGTCACTACCTCTGCAACCACTAGTCCTACCTTTACTGAAATTTTATACCCGTCGTCTGAATCCTGCTCATAGAGGCCGTCATTCATCCACCACGCCCCAAGTATGTCCAAGTGATATTAGTAGCGATGTGACAGACAATGCACAAGTGCAGGAGAATGACATACATGTGGACACTGCTGATGATTTGGATGTACCTATTGCCTTGAGGAAGCCTAAGCGGACGTGTGCGTCTTATCCACTTGCTTCACAGGTTTCATTCCATCGCCTCACTGGTGATTTTCAAAGATTTGTTGTTGCCTTATCTACCGGGAGATACCATGGAATTATCAAGATGCCTTGAAAGACAGCAACTGGCAGTTAGCCATGGAGGAGGAAATGGCTGCCCTGCGGTCTCGTGGTACATGGAGCTTGGTTGCTAATCCCCCAGGAGCTTCTGAGGTCAGTTGTAAATGGGTCTTTACTGTCAAATATAATGCGGATGGCAGCCTTGATCGCTACAAAGCAAGGCTAGTGGCACGTGGATTCACTCAGGCCTATGGCATGGATTATATGGATACCTTTTCTCCGGTTGCACGTCATTCCACTCTACGTGTTCATCTGTCAGTCGTTGTGGTACGCGATTGGCCTTTGTTCCAGCTTGATGTTAAAAATACATTTTTATATGGGGATCTGCAGGAAGAAGTCTACATGCAACAACCTCCGGGGTTTGCTGCTGAGGGGGAGTTTCATATGGTGTGTAGACTTCACAAGGCCATATATGGTCTTAAATAAAATCTGCAGGTATGGTTTCAGAAGCTTTCAGATCTAATCCAGAAGTAAGGGTTCATAAGATCAAATACTGACCACTTTTTGTTTGTCCAGAAGACTCCCAGAGGTACTATTGTTATTATGGTATATGTTGATGATATACTTGTTACGGGAGATGACATGCAGGGGATAAAGATGGAAAAAGCATTTGTAGGCCATCAGTTTGTGACTAAGGATCTTGGTACTCTACGATACTTTCTGGGATTGGAATATGCGAGGAATGTGCAGGGTCTTGTGATGACCCAAAGGAAATATATTACAGATATGCTTGTTGAGACATGTATGATTGGGTGTCGACCCTCCACTATTCCCATAGATCCTAGTATGAAGTTATATGGAGATGATACACAGGAAGTTGACAAAAGAAGATATCGAGAAATGGTGGGAAAGCTTCTCTATATTACTATCACTAGACTTGACATTGCCTTTGCGGTTAGTCGGGTGAGTTAATTCATGGAACAACCCAGACAGGGGCACATGGATGCTGTATATATGATACTAAGATATCTAAAGTCGTCTCCAGGGGCAGGATTGTTGTTCAGGAAAGAAACAAATCTCACTACCTCTGCATGTGCTGATACGGATTATGCATGATGTCCTAGAGACCGGAAATCTCATCTATTCCTTGAACCCTAGGCTCTCTTATATAGAGGAGAGACCTACAGGTAAATTACATAAGATAGACAAAAGAACAGAAAAAATAAGCAAACAGTACAGAGACACAAATATATATCTCTACAGATGATAGTATCCTTTCGTTGATGGCATACCTACAAATAAACCAACATCTATACTTTGTAATAATAAGGCAGCCACTTAAATTGCTTCAGATCCTGATCATGAGAACCACACAAACAAAGCTAGATGTCTATGGAAAGATTACCATTACGTGGTCTCCACTGAGATCCAAAAGTTGATATCTTTACCAAACCTCCTAGAAAAAGGTGGAACATATTTTCTATAAACAAGTTTGACTGGATTGATATCTAATCCTCAACTCGAAGGGGAAGTGTTACCACTCTTATTTTCATTATTCAATTTTGGTTATTGCTTTCCCCCATTCTAGAAGACTTGTTTTGAACTCTGTTCTTCCCCTCCTCTTTATATTAATGTGGCCTAATAAATCAAGTCAAGCTTCAACTTTTACTTTAGTTATGCTAATCAACTCTGGAACCTGCTTAACCAAGCTCGTTATATAATTAAAAATAATGGAGGGAGGAGAAGGATGCTTGAAAAATGATGAAACAGGGAAAGCCGGGGATCATGTGACATTCAAGTGAATCTTTCGAAGATGTTAGGAGAAAGTGATGATTCCCAACCATAGGATCCTCCTCCATGACCAGAAGAGTCATTACCTCAACCATTGGCATCATGAACAATAGTATTTATAAATACGTTGGATGGTTGAACAATATGATCATCCATCTTTTGAAGATGACTAATGCCATACACATATTGCAAAAGGAATTATATGCTAATATCTGATTAACAACAAGATATTAAGGACTACAATCGCCCGTGTATCTGTATATATCTCATTCGTCTCTTTGAGTAGTTTGCTTGTCATAACAATCACATTCTAAGATGACTGATTCCTTGAAAAAAAACTCAATAGTACAGTAGTATCAAGCAAAGAGATGTCATTCAGGCTGCATATCCTACTATAATTGTCGGCCAATATGGCATTGTTGGACTTCTAATAATTGTTAGCTTAGATGTCATTGCTCCATTACCTCCAATGTGTATTGTTGAAATCAAGAATAGCGGAAGCAAATCGATAAACATAGCATGAAAATAGAGAAATATGAAACATTGAACATGGGGATTGTACGTGAAACCTTACTCCTTAAGGAGCAGGATGAAACCAAAAGAGACGGCCTTTAAGGGCCAAATATTTTGTATTGAATTTCTCAATGAGTACAGGAGGTGTGGGGCTCCTTATATAGCCCCACAGACAGACCGGAGTCCCACGGATAGTAGATGTGGGAATAACATGAGTGAGTGGTAATCCAACACTCCCCTAAAGCTGGAGTTGAGAAAGTTGCAGCTTACAATAAAAAGAAAAAGTATACAATACATCTTCACACGATACATCACACGAAGAACATTAGTCCGCAGCTGGTAGAAGACCTCGCTCGAGGACGGATCTGTGACATTTAGGTCACCGAAACGTATCTTTGCCATGCCTGTAGAGTTGTTGCGGCACCAGTTCACCGAAACGTATCTCTGTCGTGCCTGGAGAAGAGTAACAGTAGAAGAAGTAAGTCCAGCATCGAGTAGAAGTTAGGGATAGAGATACCCCAATGAAATAATCGATGCTTGGTGAAGATGGTTGATAGCAGTAGTAGTCTGGAGTGTTGGTCTGTCAGTCGTGGACGGGCAAAAGTCCTGCAGATACATCTGAAGAAGAATGTGCAATCTTACTCCCTCTTTCTCCCATACTTGATTGAACAAAGAGCGTAGAAGATCAAGTTTGGAGAAACAAAAACACATTCTTTTTTTTGTGTTTCTTTTTTTGTAAGCCGTTCACTTTTTTTTATTTTCCCGATGATTGAACAAAGACCGCCACCACCGATGATGTTCGAAAGGGAAAGCGCTGCCGAGCTATCGTCGCCTGGAGATGTAAGAGCCTTGTCGCTCTTCTTCGTCGACCCCCATTTTTAAAGAACAATTGCTAGAAAATGGAATGTCCTCGCTTTTTTTTGAACTGGAGAATCAAGGTTGGAGGTTGCTTGCAAGATTGTGTTGGTGTTGTTCATCGAATAGAAAGAGCTGTTGGTGCTGTTGCTGCACTGCATCTTCATGTGTGTCGTCTCGAGTTGCATGTAGATATGGATGAGAGGTACTACATCGAGCCAGATAGCAGATCAGGAACTTGCGCAAACTCGCAACCATATGGAATTAGGGTTTCAAAAAACCCCATCTTTCGTGTGGAGATTACAACCAATCAGATCATTGTCAACGATGACAAGGAATTCTTCAGAACTTTGATGACTATCCGTACAGATCTAGGGTTTCATAAAACCCTAGAACAAATTCATGAACATGAACATAATAATGAATCTTCACAAATGACAAATCAAGAACCATTCTCGCTCTGATAAAAATCTTCAAAATAGACCCTAGAATCGACCGCTTTGATACCATGTTGAAATCTAGAATGGCGGAAGCGAATCGATAAACAGAGTGAGAAAATAAAGAAATATGAAAATTTTACTCGAGGATTTTACATGGAACCCTACTCCTTGAGGAGCGAGATGAAATCATAGAAGGCATCAAAGGGCCAAATATTTTGTATTGAATTTCTCAATGAATATAGGGGGTGTAAGGCTCCTTATATAGCCCCACAGACAGACCGGAGTCTCACAGATAGTAGGTGTGGGACTAAACATGAGTGGGTGGTAATCCAACATATGCTAGTTGCAATCTTCTGCTCTATGTTGTTTATGAGCCAATTCAGAACATGTAGTTATTACTCTTACGTATTGAAACCTTCATCAACATGTATCAAAATGTTGCTCGTCAATGTAAGCTTATTCTGATCGCCCACAAATATCTATAAAGCTTGTGACAAAAGAGTGTAGATAGGGATGAGCATGGGTCAGGATGGACCAGACCCTAAAGGGCCCAAGCCCATTTAAAAATTCAATCCTTAGGCTGACCACAAGGCCCGCGTATTTTTTTGGGTGGCCGAAGCCCAAGCCCGCCCTATTTTTATGGGCCGAGCCTAGACTGGGCCGATCCATATAAATAATCTCATGTCATCATTTTCCCACCATGACTGCAGCTTAATGAAGATATATATCAACAAGATACATAAGCTAATTTACATGCAATTCTCATTCACAAGTCTACTTTTTTGGAACTCACACACATATTCTAATGCAAGTAACAACAATATACTTTTAAAGTCCCACAATCAGAAGGCACAAACTCATCTACTCAAAATATTATTCAGCCAGATTTCTAGAATCAAAGATCCAATAAAGGCCAACAAAGCATCGCCCATTTTACCACATCTTCTACATATAACTGCACATTTCTTACAGAATATGGCTTCCAGAAAAAGGTAAGGAACAAGTGCACTAGATAGGTGCTCTCCACCTTAGGCTACCTGATTTTGGCAGAACTGAACTTAATGAAATGCAAAGTAAAGCATACCCAAACAGAGCTAAAGAGATCAAACCCAAAATATAGCATGGCTCCATGGAATAGAAAGAAATGGTCAAGAAATGTTTCGCAAATAGTGATGTCGGACGCGCAGGGATGGAGGGATGGAGGGTTAGGGGCCTTAGCCCTTAAGGCAAGTAGGCATGGCCGAAGAGTGATTGGGTGGAGACTCGGAGTGGCATAGCGGGGCTATGGCTTGTGAGAGGGTGGTGCGGCAGAGCCGCAAGCATGGAACCGGAGTGACTACCGGGTTAAGGCATCGAGGGGAAACATGGAAGAAGGTGGGTTACTACAAGGTCAGATGAGGGGAAGAAGGGTAGGGGCGTGGGTTCTGTCGTAGATGGGGTGGATGGGACATGGTGGGGTTCTAAATTGGGTTGAACCCTATTCGGGCCAAGAAGCAGGCCCATTATCAGGTTGGGGACACAGGCCAACCATTGAGCCTTGTATCAGGCTAGGTTGCAGGCTTAGCGAAATGGGCCAAAATCATTTGACCAAGCCCAACCTGTTTTCAATTTGGGCATGAGCCAAGCAGGGATTTATACGCCCAATTCTCATCCCTAAGTGTAGATGGGTACACCACGCAGTTTAATGGTGGTACCATGTACCATGTGAGATAATGAGGAGATCCATGATTTGGTCTCACAAATAGTTAAGCGGATAGACGAACTCTACGAGATGAGATGGATTGTTTCATAGAACTAGCCGTAGACTAATTATATTAAACAAAGTTATTAGGATACATGGCATGATGACTATCCTAAAGGGACAATAACAAGTGCATCTATAGGCTCGGTAACCCATAAACAAGATCTGAAAAGACCGCAAGAAAACAAACTCTCTTGATAGTTGGCTAGATCACGATACCTACAAACATCAAGGCAAGTTGTCTAGGGTCAACAACAAAGGGCCACTTATAATGAAGTGAAATAGAAGGCAAGTTGAAGTTACGAGCAATATGTCGTGGGAGCCACTAGCAATGTGTTTGAGAGCCCCAGAGGTGGTGGAAGTTAGAGGGTGCCAGAGCGGTGGAGAGGGGCTGCTTAAGGATGGTGCTTACTAGTGATCAAAGGAGAATATTAGAGAGCGAAATGTGGAGAGAAAAATATGAGTAGAGAATGAAAAAGGGAAGCCAAGTAAGTATAGAACGCCAATTCAGGATTATACTCTGACATAAAATAGGAGAGAACTTTTCTCATTCGATATGAAACTCTTACCTTCTTTTATAAGACAAAGGTGTTGGATAAATTACAAGAAGCATCCAAGTGCAAATTGGCAAAGCCTTCTCCCACTTTAAGTAGGGTCGGCTACATGGATTCTTATCAAATCCATATTGAAAGATCAAATTACAAGAAGCATCCAAGTAAAATGAAAAAAAAGGAAAAATACCTGATATAAAACAACTAATAAGAGATCTCTTTTGGTAGTTGATAATTACATAAAACAAAATAACTAACAATTTTCTGTATCTTTCGGTACAAAAACAGCTCTTTGGAAAAAAATACATTTTCTGCAAATTATGTTAGTTGTTTGATGATCGAAGGCCGAAGACAAGATACGCTACCCTTATTGATGACAATATGATTACTCAGAAGAGCAAGAAATAGACTATGATTTAGAGAAGTAGTGCAAAAGTTGAGTATAGCGCTATTCATGAAGTGACAGTAATATTACTTGATTGGTTACCTTCCTCGAAGCTTGGGTTCTCAGTGACTACTCATATTCCTATGTACTGTGACAACGTCAGCTATATACACTTCTTCGAACCATGCCCTCAGTGAATGTGCTTAGCATATAAAAGTTGATTTCCATTTTATACATTACATCTATTTAAGCCAAAAAGGGGGGAACAAGCATAGGTATCCACCCCAATAGATTAAACTTATACATGACATTGTGGAATAAGGGGAAATTACATTCCTGCAGATCTACTAACAAACATCTTAATCGCAAACTAACAGACATCTTTACCAAGGCATTTCCCAGTAAGTGACATCTTTTCCTTACTTCCAAGTCGGACATAATTTATATCTTTTTTTCTTTCAAAAAATAATTTATATCTTTTTTTGAAAAGACAATGGATGGTCATTAGAGGTTAATAATCATCCATAATATTCATTGAAGTGTCAAACAAAGCTCTAGTATAGAACAATCACCCATCCCGTTCCCATGCACTAATATCGATAGTATTCAAGTACATTGAGTTTTCAACATAAGGTCTCATAGACTTGAATACCACATCATTCGTAGGAGTAAAACTGCCTAAATCATACCAAGTGGCATAGCATGGTCCTGTCTCTGAATAAAAGCAACACGATTCCCAACTCTCCTGCCCTTCCTGAAAGAATTTCAGGAAGCCACCATGATGGTAGAATCTAGTCACGATATCTATGCCGATCCCAAACCTCTATTACACAATGACATTAGAAGAAAGAACACTAAACAATTTCGGCCTCTACGTCATGCTCACAAAGTGGGCATGTAACATCTGCAATAGGGCACACACCCCCCTTATATAAACCCTCATAACAATCCGCTCCCTGTTGAACAACTAAAGCAAAATCTCGACCTTGATAAGAGCCCTTGTCTTCTTTTGAATGCACACAGTCTTGCAGCAGAATCAAGTCCAAGAAACTCCTACAAGAGATCCATGAATGTGCATACACAACAGAGAACTTCTCACCATTCCATTCCCAAGAGTAACAAACATCCACTTTAGGTTCAAATCTAACAATGTGGGCCAACAAATTTGTGAACTCTTCTAGGCCCGACATGCCTCTAAGAAACGAGACGGAAAGACAGAAACCCAGACCCACTGGTCCACCCTTGCATCGAACCATTCATTCATCCCATAAGCTCAAAATTTTGTTGCCAGGTCCATCAATCTACGAAACATATCACCCAGCCTGTTGGGACTCTACCATCTGTCAACTGAAGTGAGATCACCATCCCTGACTAAGGCTTTAAAAAATCAACAATATATGGGAACACTTTGACCACCTCCCCATGAAAATCGAAGGTCTAGGAGGCAGTTTTGTAGAATTTATTACTTAATGTATGGTGTATATTAGGATGAATTTAGTTATTTTTTTTAAAAGACAGTTAAAAGAAATTTTAATTATATCTTGCCAATTTTCTTCCAGAAAGCTACTGTAACCCCCCAAAATAGTTTCAGACTAAGTCAGATGCATTTTGCATGTCACAGCAAATGTGAGCTATCCATAACCTTATAAATTAATTGCTCACCTGAGCCAAGGAGCTTGAGGGTATAAATTCTAGCATTCCCTCATCTTGACCAGTTGCAAGCACTCTATATGGAGTTAAATGCAAGTCAAGATTCTCCAATTTCAGCAATCGATCCATCAGTGATACCATTTGAACTACCTAAACAAGCGGCAAAACAAGGACTAAGAACAAAAGAACCATGATACAAAATTCATTAGAAAATAAAATGCATGTCATATATACAGAAATGGCAGCTTACGAAAAATAATTTCAGTGTAAGAACTAAAAAATGCAGGCTGCTCTTCCTCATATATGAATTCATTATAAACAAGGGTATGTTGTGAGGGTTGGTGCTTTCATCATCTATATCTTTATTAAAAATTGTCAAAAAAATAGAAGGAACCAAGGTCTGTGGACCATATAACAATGGCCGATGAAAACCAAGAGAAAAGGGGAAAGAAATGCTGATGTGAAACTGCAATGGTTCACTGTGAAACCATTGCAGTCCTTGTATGAAGTTCGAACAAATTCACATAGGGACTAGAGCTACAGCAAAAACACAATTATTAGACTCTCAAGCTAAAGCATAGGTATCAACCATGCCCAGCTTGGACACTATAAAAGCTTCGATAAGCCAAGTACTAACGATTCCTTTCATTTAGCATCGTGAATGAAATGACGATCGATCTACTTCATAATTCACAAAATGTGGCATTTCCCACAGTTAAAAGCACAAGCTTATATAACAACTCAGCACAGGAGCTGGAGACAACATTTTATTTCTTCAGAAAGTATTCCATCATCACATTCTGGAGACCACATTTTAATTCTTCATTGGATATCACATTACTAATACCTATAGGTTGTCCATCTTATCAACTTCTAAAGGTGGAGTAATTAGGTCTCCATTGCCACAGCAATGCAGTGCATACATTTTTTTAGTCAAAAAAGGGGGAAACCCTCCGAAGGTGTCTGCCCCAAAATATATTAAAAAGTGAAGACTAAAGAAAAACCTACAGTAACCAGATCTCAAGAAGAGATCTAGCGAGAAGAGTTACATTATCAACATAAAACCTGGCAGAACGGAAAATGATCTTATTACATGAAAGCCGGATCACCCAGATCGCAGCAACAGGTTTGGGTGAATCCACGTGCCACAAGTCTGGCCTTGTAGCGATCCACACTGCCATCTGCCCTTTGCTTGACTGTAAATATCCATTTGCAGCTTACAACAGAGGTACCTTGTGGAGCAGAAACAATGCTCCACGTCCCACGTGACCTCAAAGCATCCATCTCCTCTTCCATTGCAAGTCGCCACCTACTGTCATGTAGCTCCTCCTAATATGTACGTGGGATAGTAACAGCAGAGAGTCCCACTACAAACTTCATGTATTACTCTGAAAGATGATCTAAAGTAACATGTGCAGCAAGAGGATACGTGGAACACTGACAACGAGGCTTCTTTAGGGCAATAGTAACCTCCAGATCATCATCCATTCTGTCTGCCGGAGTCAACTCATCCTGTGTATCATGCAAAACTCTAGTGCCATCAGTAGAAACAATGTTATCATGACATACCTGAGGAGTGGTGGATGATGTAGACGGCGCATGAGCAGAGGGGCGAGTAGAAGACCTGTGCGTGTAAACAAGAGGTGAGAACTTTGACTGGGTAGACGAAGGTGGAGGTGGTGGATGTGGTGGAGGTGGAGAATGAGGGGTACGACTCTGGATTAATAATGTTCTCGTGATGTCAAGAAGGTGATGGTGTGTGCGTTCAACCACGCCGTTCGGCTGAGAAGTGTAATGCAAGAGGTTTGATGAACAATTCCAAGAGACCTGAGAAATTCAGATAAATGTAACGTGGAAAACTCCAAAGCACTATCCGTACGAATGAATTTCAAATTAGCAAAGAATATATTTTTGACTTCAATAAGAAAAGTTATAATGATATCACTTGCTTCAGACTTATGTTTTAACAAGAACGCCCAAGATAGTCTAGAATAAACATCCACAACAACCATATAAAAACGATACCACTGATGACCATGAACACGACTAGGACCCCAAATATCAAAATAAAACAACTCAAAGGACTGACTATTGTGACGACTCGGAAAAGAGTAGCGATGGTGCTTCCCAAATTGACAGGCTTCACAATCCAATGTAGTACGAGTAGATATCTGCGATAGCACATGACACATCTTCTGTAGAGGAAGGTGGCCAAAGCGAAGATGCCACATGAAAGGAGAAACAGATTCGGAAGGAATGGTAGTAATTCCAGCACAAGGAGGTATGGCAAGCTTATACAATCCTCTCTGCTCACGGCTATGACCAATCACCCTACCAGTTAGTATGTCCTGAAACACAAAAGAAGAGGGTTCAAAGATAGCAAGGCAATGTAAATATTTTGTAAGTTGACTAATTGACAAAAAATTCATCTGAAAATCTGGAGCATATAAGACGTTCTGAAGATGCATAGAAGGGGCTAGAACAATCTCCCCCTGACCAACAATGGGTAGACAAATCCCATTTGCAAAAACCATGGATCTGCCAGGTGTGATAGATCTGTATGTACTGAACTGTGTCTGATCTCCACACATATGATGTGATGCTCCAGAATACATAATCCAATCGGTCAAATCTGAACTGCCACTATTTGTAAACGCAGAATGAGTACCTGATGAACTGGATGATGCTCTGGCAGTGGCTGCAGCATCTGTTGAACATGGAGGCGGAGTCGTAGGAGTGATCATCATCTCTCGAAGCTTGGAGACAATATCGTCGAAATGTGGGTCCGTAGTAGGCGCACTAGAATGCTCAGTCTGCTCAGCAACACGTGCAGACGCTGGATATCCATGCTTTTGAAAGCATGTCTCCTCCGAGTGACCAGGACAATGTCAATGAGAATAGGGACCACGATGTCAGTCGCCTCTTCGACCTCGAGTCCACGGCCACGAAACTGGGACGACCCCCCTCTGCCGCGAGTAGCTGCCATCACAGAAGGAGTCGTCTGGACCGTAGTAGTGGATGTCGTAGTAATCCTGCTCAAGCGTTTGTAGACTTCCTCCATCGGCGGTATCGTCTCTCCAGTCAAAAGTTGAGTACGAGCAGCATCGTACTCCGAGTCAAGAGAGGACAAGAAAACTCCTGTCATGGTGGCATTTCGATATGTCTGCTGATGTTCAATGCTGGTGGTAATCGGCATGAAGCTGTGTAGTCGCTCAAACATGCCTCTCAGATGAGAGAAGTGTGCGTGGAGCAGCCAACCATTCTGTTTGGTCGAGAAAATATCGGACTGCAGTTGAAGAATCATGCTCTCATTTTTGGCCTACCCGTATGTGTCTGCCAATATATCCCCCATAGCCTTTACAGTCGGCTGATTAACAATGTCATTAGCAATCTCCATGGTAAACGTCCCAGAGAGCCAAATACGAGCATAGGCATCGTCCTGCTTCCATGTTGCATTGGCCTCAGTCTTGTCCGCCGGCTCTGAATCAGTCAGGATGTGCTCCTCGTTATGGTACTGCATTAGGGTGCGAAACGGCATGGACCATAACTTATAGTTGGTCCCGCCCATCTTCACAATCGGTGTCGGGCCGTTAAAGGCATCGGAAGAGGAGAAAACGTCACCCTTATTATCTGATTGTACCAATAAGCCTAGACACGGAAAAACTGGGTAGCAAATCAAGAAAAAATGTGTCTACATAGCCATAGGGGGGGTCAATTGTATCTATAGACTCATACAACCATCCCTAGTACTTCGTTCGAGGTCTCGAGCCGCACAACAAGGTATAAATAAGAATATATCACTGACTGTGAATCAAACCAGACCTCGGAGCAGCGCTAGAAGGCCATACAACAACCCCCAGGCGGTAGTGGGTGGTCCTACAATGTCAGGGCTATGCACAGGCGGCGCCTACGGGTGCGCAGGAGGGCTTGGAAGCGAGAGACTCCTCAACGGTGCAGGATGGGCTAGAGCCTCCGCGGAGGCGCTAGGAGGATCCCTGGAGGGCGCGAAAGGCCCTGCGTGGCGCTGAGAGGATCCCCGGAGGGCGCGAAAGGCCCCGTAGCGGCATTGGGAGGGCGCGACGCGAGGAGGGCGTGAGGGGAGGGAAGGTGATGCGTGTAGGGATAGGGTTTTGGGTAGGATATGGGAACCCTGGTCTAGGATCGTTCCTCTGATACCATGTTGGGATAAAATGAGTCGTATCATTAGAATAGACAGAGGGCTCTCTTATATAGGAAAAAAACCCTTGGGTTAATTACATGATAAGTACCCAGAGAAAACATAACATATAAAATAGGCAAAGAGATTTTTATCTCACCATCTTAATGTAGTTTCTCCCTAGAGTCCTATATAAGAGGGTTCTAAGGCTACGTGGTATACAATTTTTCATTCTTTCCTTTTACATGGTATCAGAGCGACGGTCCTAGACCAGAGCTTATGCCCTAGAGGCATAAAAAACCCTAGTGTGTGCCGCCCACGCCGCCCGTACCGCCCACGCCGCGCGCGCCGCCAGTGCGCTAGCCAGCATCGTCGTGCACCGTCCGCGCAGCCTGCACGTCATCACGCGCCGCCAGCGCCGCCTGCATGTCTATGGCGCCATACGCACCCTTCCGTGCAGTGTTGTAAAAGTCGCCCGACTGGCCCGACTAGTAGGTCCGACTAATCTAGTCAGTGGGGTGGCCGACCGAGTACCGACTAATTCCGACTAAGCACACTAGTCGACCAATTTTTTGCTTGGAGATACCATATTTTTAGATTTTGCTTTTAGTATAAGCAAATTTATAATAATATGCTTAATGTTTTATTTAAATTCAATTACTTCTTTTATTTTATTATGATAATATAAAAATGTACAAAATCTATGTAAATATATGTATAAAAGTGAGTTATATATTTAAAATAATCATAAAATTCAAATCCGATTAAAGTCCGACTAAATCCGATTAGTCGCCCGACTACCGATTAATCCTTAGTCAGTGACCCGGCCGACCGAGTACCGACTACCGACTTTTGCAACCTTGCTTCCGTGCGTGATGTACCACGTGTGGCTTGTCCGTGCGCCGCCAACTGTGAGGGTCGTGTGATCCATGCCCTTATGCTGCCAGTAAAGGTTCTACACCATGTTCTTGGGTACCTAGGGTGTGACGTGATCATCTAAAACACCCTAGTCACCCAAAAGATGTCCTCAAAGAATGGAAGAGGTTGTGGTATGAGTCTACACCTACAACCATCTTCCCATATGTCAGTGTAAACTGTAAAGAAAATCTTATTTGTTGCAGTCCCAGTCTTGATGATAGTTATCATCATGATTGATAACAAAGCTGATGTTCCAAACCCTGAGGGCCTTCAAAGGTCCAACCCCCATCGTCAAGATGGATGGAACAAACTATGAACAGTGGACCATGCAGTTCATGAGTTTGATGCAGTGTAATGACAAGAAGTACATCCTCACGGTGGAGGAGCCAAGTGACAAGATTGGGATAAATGCCTAATGGGAGGCAGACGATGCCTATGCACGTGTATGGCTATATGGGACTGTGTCTATAGAGATAGCAAACGATATACTAAGCCAGCCTACTGCAAAGGCTATGTGGGACATTCTCGCCGTGACATACTCTCCAGCGAAGAATGAGTCGAAGATAATGCAGCTCCAGCACGATATCTTTACATCGAAGTAGAATGGTCGACCTCTCCATACCCTCTACACTTCATTGAGGGGCATGTTTGAGAAACTACACGGCTACATTCCCTTGACTGTTACACCGGAGCAGCTCAAGGTTTACAGGGACTCTGTGACGACCGGGGTCTTTCTAGCAGTCCTTTATCCTGAATATGACTCAGCTAGCGCCCAGATTCTTACAGATGCTACCTTACCTCCAATGGAAGAGGCATATCACAAACTGAGTAGGCTATCTATATCCTCTGGTGGTAATGTGCAGTCTCAGACATCATCAGCCATGACTGCCTCTCGTGGTAGGGGGAACCTTACTTCGTATCGTGGTAGGGGAGGATCTTATCGTGGCAGAGGAGGGGGTGACCGACCCCGTCAGTTGTGCACCTTCTACCACAGGACTGGCCACTCTGAGGAAACCTGCTATTCTAAGCATGGGTTTCCTGCTTCCGTTAGAGTTGCAGAACAAACTCAACAGATTGGGAGTCCTTCTGTTGTTGATCAGAGATTTGACGAACTTGTGGCCAGACTCAGGGAGATCATGCCTACTCCTGGACCATCCATCTCTCTCTCAGGATCCTCAGAGGTTGCTGCCTCTGTTGTTGCATCTTCATCAGGTATAGCATATGCATTTACTAGTTGTTACAGGGTAGATTTGTCAAAATGGATTATGGACTCAGGTGCATCCCATCACAACTGTGGTGATAGAAGTTAGTTTAGTACTTTCAGTCCAACCTAACCCGGACGATATATTCTGATAGCAGACGGAATACATTTTCCCATTACTGGTCAGGGGGAAGTGCAGCTAACTCCTGCAATGAGACATCATAATGTTCTTTATGCTCATGAAATTTCAATGAATTTATTATCTATTAGTCAATCACCAAGGATTTGCATTGTCGTGCCATTTTTTATCCGTATGCTCTTATGTTTCATGACATTCTAACGGGCAGGGTGATTGGTTCTGGTCGTGAGCAAGAACGTCTTTACAAACTAGTGCAATCTCCTTATGTAGGTGCTTCTTCCATTCGCATTGGGTCTGCGTCTCCTTATATGTGGCATCTTCATTTTGGTCATCTTTCTCTGCAAAAGCTGTGTCACGTTCTTCCATAGATTTTCCCTCTCTCTACCTTTCAGTGCGAGGCTTGCTAGCTTGGGAAGCATAATCGGTTTATGTTCCAGAGTCGTCAGGGTCGAAGTAGTCATGGTCTGTTTGAGTTAGTTCATTTTGATATTTGGGGTCCAATCGTGTTCCTCATCATCAGAGCATAGATTTTATCTCCTTGTTGTTGATGAGTTCTAGGTTATCTTGGGGTTTTCTTCTTTAAACAAGTCTGATGCTGGTCCTGTTATTCAGTCCTTCATTAATGAAATAAAGAACATTTTTTCAGCAAAAATCAAGTACATACATTCTGACAATGCCGTGGAGTTTTGTACAAATCAACTTGCCACATTTCTTGCATCTCGTGGTATTGTCCATCAAACATCTTGTGCATATACTTCCCAACAGGATGGGGTGGCCGAAAGAAAACACCGCCATCTTCTGTACGTAACAAGGACTCTTTTGATTCAGAGCCGTGTTCCTCATTCATATTGGGGGATGCGGTTCTCACTTCTTGTTACCTTGTTAATCGTATGCCCTCTTCAGTTTTGGGTGAAAAGATCCCATTCTCGATTGCTTTTCCTGAGACGGATCTTTTCTCTCACACCTCGTGTATTTGGTTCAGTGGCTTTCGTTCATTAGATGTCCCATGGTCTTGACAAGCTCTCTCCTAGAGCTGTCAAATGTGTGTTTGTTGGGTACTCCAAGACCCAAAAGGGATATCGTTGCTTCGACCCTGTTCGACGAAGGTACTATGTTAGTGCTGATGTAATCTTTTTTGAGTCAATTATGTACATCTCTCCTACAGGTGACAAGCTCGTTTCTTCTGAAGATGGGGAAGAGGTTTATATGCCTCTACCTCCAATCTCTACTCTACCATCATCAGTACCTTCTCCTTCACCACCTCCTACGTCTCCTCTACCACCGTCGCCACCTCCTCCACCTCCATTTTTTCCCCAGGTTCATCAGCGTCGATCATGTGCTCATGTACCTCACCAATCATCCAGCACGCCTGAGGTATGTTCTGAACATTTCAGTTCTTCTAGTGGCAATGATAATTTGCATGTATAGCGTGAGGTGCAGGATGACCGAGATGCTACATCTCCTATGAGTACAGACGATCTAGACGTGTCTATTGCTCTATGGAAGCAGAAGCGTGCATGCACTATGCATCCTCTTGCTTCCCACGTGGCATTGGATCGCCTTTCCGAGGACTTTCAAAAGTTCGTTCTAGGGCTGTCAACAGTGGAGATACCACGATCTTATCAGGAGACGTTGTAGAGTACTCTGTGGCGTCTAGATACGGAAGAGAAGATGGCCTCATTACAATCTCGCGGTACGTGGAGCATTGTACAGGTTCCTCCAGGTGCATCTATTGTTGGCAGTAAGTGGGTGTTCACTGTGAAACACCGTGATAATGGTACAGTTGACAGATATAAGGTCAGGTTGGTTGCTCGTGGGTTCACCCTAATGTATGGGGTGGACTATCGGGATACTTTTTCCCCAGTTTCATGTCACTCCACGTTGCGGATTCTTATTGCAGTTGATGTGGTACGTGACTGGCCGCTTTTCCAGTTGGATGCGAAAAATGATTTCTTGTATGGTGATTTGCAGGAAGAAGTTTACATGCAGCAGCCACTGGGGTTTGCTGCTGAGGGGAAGTCTAATATGGTCTGTCGACTTCACAAGGCCATATATGGCCTCAAGTAGAGTCCGAGGGCTTGGTTTCAGAAGCTCTCAGAGTTGATTGAACAAAATGGTTTTGTCAGATCTACTGCAGATTCTCTTTTTACTAAGAGAACTCAGGGAGGTATGATTATTGCTCTGGTTTATGTTGATGACATTGTTGTTACTCGTAGCGATGAACAGGGTATTCAGGAAGCTAAGGATTTTCTAGGACCAAGGATCTTGGCAAGTTACGTTATTTTCTTGGCTTGCGGTTTGCACGCAGTCAGCAGTGTATGATTATGATGCAAAGAAAGTACATTACTGATCTTCTGGTTGAAACAGGTATGACAGGATGCAGACCTGCTACTACACCAATGGATCCTAATGCTAGACTCTATGATGATGACTCTGAGGAGATAGATAAGAGACGATATAGGGAATTGGTAGGAAAGTTGATATATGTTACTATTACCAAGCCTGACATATCATTTGCTGTGAGCAGAGTTATCTGGTTCATGGAGCAACCTAGAAAAGTTCATATGAATGCAGTTTGTATGATCCTAAGATATCTGAAATCTTCTCCAGGTGCAGGTCTATTTTTCAGAAGAGATGTGTCACTCTCAGTTACTGGATGTGCAGACGCAGATTATGTTGGGTGTCCCAAGGACAGGAAGTCCACTTCAGGTTTCACTGTGTTCGTTGGTAGCCCATTGGTCTCATGGAAGAGTAAGAAACAAACTATTATTGCTCGATCCATCGTTGAATCAGAATATAGGGCTATGGCCCAAGGGAGCACGGAAATGATGTGGGTCAAGTCCGTATTGACTAATCTTGCAATTGAGGTGCTTCCAATGCACCTCAAATGTGATAATCAAGCGGCTCTTTTCATAGTTAATAATCCGACCTTCCATGAGAACAAAGCATATCGAAGTTGATTGTCATTATACCCGTGACTTGATCCAAAAGGGATTTATTTCCGCCTCCCATGTCGCTTCCGGAGAACAGATTGCACACATCTTTACATTGGCTCTCGCGAGGGGTCCTTTCCACCTTTGTTGTTTTAAGCCGAGCATGATAGACATATATGCTCCAGTTTGAGGGGGAGTGTTGAGAGAATTCTCTATCTTTGTCTTTATTTCTATTTCTCTAATTTTTATGTCTTCTTTATGTAATTTCTCCCTAGAGCCCTTCTCCTATATAAGAGGGTTCTAGGGCTAAGTGGTATACAACTTTTCATTCTTTCCTTTCACAATAGCTACCTGCAAAACTCCTCTTGCAGCATCATTTAGAGTCCAAGATTCCAAGAGATGTAAGATTCTATCTTAAACTATATATAACATGGCAAAGTTATGAAACAATCCTCTTATTACTTCATATATCCTAGTTTTCACAGACATAAGCTAATAATTTTGCACGATGCATCAGTCCCCATCATGACATTCCCACCATTTAATCTTCTCAAATGTAAAGAATCGATTGTTTAAGGGGTTATGTGATAAGGAATAATCACGATCAAGAAGCCGCATATCTTCATTATAAATTTGATCTATGATTGTGAATATGTAATCATCATCTGAGCCATCTGCTCATTGAGCCATTATGCCGACCGTGACGTTGCATTTCTTCTTCAAACATTCCTTCTTCCAACATCCCAATTCCTTCTAGTAGACATTCCTTCTTCCAAACCCACATTAAGCATTAAAAAATGAAAATGCTAAGATGGTTGTGTGGACACACACATTAAGATCGAATTAGGAATGATGCATCAGAAGGACAGTTGGTGTAGCTCCAATCGAGTATAAGAAGCGAGAAAATCGCTTAAGGTGGTTTGACCATGTGCAAAGGAGATCAGTTGATGCACCAGTTAGGAGATGTGAGTTTTGGGATGTTGAACCAGCTAAGAGAGAGCAAAAAAGGCCAAAGAAGTGTAGGAATGAAGACTATACGAAGGGATCTTAGTTTTTCGGACTTAAGCCCGACATTGGCCCAAGATAAATCTGAATGGAGGCAAAATATCAATGTATCCGACCCTATTTAATATGGGAAAAGGCTTTGTTGCTGTTGTTTTTCCCATTTTCTGAAACTTCTCGAAGGCATCATAGATCTTCACATGGGTCGTTACTAACCCCACATCATGTATGTTTGCACAATTGGTAGAAGCAATGGGACAAAGTTCACGACTACAAAAAAATAACTTAACTTCTTTAAGGGTACTCTCATCCTATCAGACTATTAATGATAGAATCGAATTCTCAAAGGATAGTAGGAAGGAAACAATTAAATTTAATGTATCATTCTCATCACCTATTTTAGCATATGTATTTCTCGAATCTAAGGGAAACATATTAAAATGATGTACATGTTGTTTTAAGGGAGTACATTTTTGCATATATAGGGAGAACAAACATTGCTTCAACAACTGGTTGATCAGAGACCTCATGAAGTACAAGCTTTTCAGTCTCAACTATAGTCGCTATGTTATTCTATTGACAACCTTCGTGATGAACTTGTCTGCCAATCATAACATAATCGTTAAGTGTGTCCTTTCTTCCTACACTAACAACTTCACAAAGCTTGAGATCCCTTCGCCTTATTGTTGTTCAACAACACAAATGTCATGCTGCTTGAGAATGACATACATCTTGACATGCCAAAGGTTAAAATAGTTCCCAATGATGAACTACTCAGTCATCGGATTGTGAGACACCATTTCCTCCTTGCTCCATTGAACTTGTAAGCTCTAATACCATTTGGTTGCATAAAGCAGAAGTAGAACGTAGAACAAACATTTATAAACAAGCATAAAAATGACAGAATATGCACAACATTCAAACGTAACTGGACTATGTCCTCGATGATGACGGTAGATCTCTCTTGATGGTGTAAGAATGATAGTACATAGGATGGGCTTTAGCCCTAACATTGTGGGGGTTAGTATAGTACCCTGGTACAACAAGACCACCGCTCAAACAGAAGGCTTCTCCTAGAAGCATTGGGAGAAGTTACATAACAATCTCTGCAAGTTACAATGCTGAAAAGAGGTGTTAGGATTCAAGACATCTCGACAATCTACAAAAAGCTATTTAGTAGAAGGCAACAAGGTCATAACCCTCATCCATAAGCCGATAGTATGTTTCATTACAATGTTAACTGATTTGAAACTACCTTAAAATGCAAGAATGCGACTTGACATTAATGAGAGTTGAGCATAACCCATGTGTACGAGGTCAACAAAGAGAGTCATTTTTCTTTCACACTCATCTATTCATGGCCAACAATCGAGGTTTCTTTTTTGAGGTTCCTAGGTGAAAAACCCCTTCTCAAGGTTCCAATGTGTGTGAGACACTCTTTGAGGTCACCCACATGAGAAAAGTTACTCTTCAGGCATCCATATAAAGTGGTCCGTTCTCAAAACTTTACGAGGGGCCCACTTTTGGGAGAGGTTTATTAAACTATAGATGCTTGGATCAAATCCTATTGCTGCTTGAGTTGGCTTATAATCAATTTCTACTCATGTTACTCATCCACTTGATAGCATAAAGGTTTGCACTCCAGCCCGGCTTGATAATTCCGGCTGAAGATGTGAAAATGTTTCTTGGTTACAAGTTGCAGCTTTCACGTTCCAGCTTGAGCAATGTGTTTTACTCATATACTAAGTTTGACAGGTAACTGGATCTTTGTCAACTCCAATAACTATATTTCTTCTTCATACTATATTTCTTAAAATTGAGAATTGCAGAAGTTGGTGGCCCAATATAAAAAGCCATATATTCATGTAACTAGATGTCTAATATGACGATCTGACCCATTGGCCCCTAATATCATGGAGTAGAGAGGTCGTATTGACGGTCTTAAACCACTAAAATTTATTTTGGCATTCTTGATAGTGATACTGCACTTATTTTATATGGTAACAATTATAAACCTGATACGATGTAATTCTTAATTTTAGATACACTTGATATACATGCAACATGAGGTGGGTCCCAGCTTGAGAGGTCACCCGTTTCTTTCTAAAAAACAATTATAAACCCCATCTTGTGTGGGTTAGGAATTAGTGAATAGCTTTCAAAAAAGGTTCTTTCAATGAACAGCCTAATATGAAAAGGAAACAACTTTCTCAATTTCTGAAATTGTTATCATTGCAAAGAATGTTCAAATCATAATTCATGCATATGAACAAAAAGACAAGACAGGAATCATAAGGAACGAAATTTTCATTTAGGTGAATTCAGAAAATACCAGTTGATCTTGCCGAATATCATCTCCTTTCTTAAATATTACTTTACAGGTCCCACCATTTGCAGTTCGAAATGTTAGACGCAGAGGATGCAGAGCACTTTTAAAAATTGATGACTCGGATGCCATTATTCCAGTTATCAGAGTTTCCGGATCCAAAGGTGAACGTATTGGCTGAAATACAAATAGTTAATTTAGTGTTAATATTATAAAGCTGCAGAATATGATGCACCTTAGGTAGAATATTTCTAAGGTATACCTCATCAAAATATGTGAGCTCGCTGAGGAGGCCAGAGAGTAGTTGCCGAAGCTTTTCGATTTTCTTCTGAGTTCCCCCACGAACATTTCTCACATCTCTTGTTATCGAACATAACTGCGCAATTAGTTCAGTTTGACGTAGTAAACTTTGCCACAATCTAATCCCGTCTTCCTCTCCATTTGCACTACCTGTCAACTATTGAAGTACCACTAAAATGTTAATATAACAATAACAAACAGAGATCCAATAAACTAAAGCAATAGACTAAAAAGTCAAGTGAATAAATATTCATGTTCAGACAAGTCAGGAGTTTGATTATATAGGTAAGACACATTTGCTACAGTGCACTGGCAATTTTTTGTCAATGATTAGGTGGATTTCCAAGAAACTAAGTACCTACCAGCTCTCAAGGGAAACATCCGATGATCAGATTGTTTCCTAAACCCAGGCTCCTCACTTCTTAAGATTTGCCAAAGATACTGGGACATTATGCTGTCCTTGTGTTTTCTCATGAGAAGTAGGGACGTAGATCTAACAAGAAAAGCAATACACCATGTTCTTTTCATTTACTTTTGCATATGCTGTTACTTTCTTCACCTATATTTTTTAAATTGCATATGTTAATCATAAGGAGCTGCTTGGTAAAGTGAGGCAACCTTAGAACGAGGCTACAAGACATGGGTGGGATATCCTGCAAGTATACCACATCCATTGCAATATTATTAGCCTCTGAATATGAGTAAGCTTTATGCCCATTAAAAAAAGTTTATACTTTATACCCAGTTTGATGGCAGATAAGACGAAAATGGGTCAGGATAAATTGAGCCAAAAACAACATGCATATCACATTTATAGATCATATGCAAAATTCGATAGGTCCATCATCCATGGGGCGAAGGTAGGAGACAACAAGTGAAGGAAAGAGATTGTCTTGTCATGATCATGGGATAAAACCTAAGCATAGCGATCCAACCCTTTCCTTGATCTCAAAAATAGAGGAAGTTTCTCACACTTGGATACCATGTTTAGGATTAAATCCAAACATATTTTATGCAATATATTGCGCACGATAAAGTTTGAAGACAGAGCACAAGGATGGCTTATATGGTATTAGTATGACGAGACAACGGAATACCCATATAACATATTAAATGAAGCTTATCCTAAAATGCATGCGCATCACGATTCTATTTGACAAAAAGATTTCTGCCAAAATTAAAAGAAAAATATTAGGATGCAATGGAGTCAGACAAGGTAGGTATTATGCTACTTCGATATGTTCAAAACATAATAAGACGTCAACTTAAGAGGGTTTTTTTTCTCAGATGAGGAGCAACAGCAACTCTCCCTTTGTATCAGTGGCACATTCAACTAGCTAATGACCTCCCATTAGTTGTCACCAAGCCCCCTTCTCTTGCTCTTCAACACCGTCAACATGCACCTCCAACACATTCCAATCGCCACTGTGAAACATCTCCATTGCCAATGCAGATCATGCATTGTAGAGATATTTCTATGTTTCTATATACCTTTTCGGCTATTTTATTTCTTTCTGTCTATCTTATATAATTTGCCCATAGGTCTCTCCTCTATATAAGAGAGCCTAGGGTTCCAAGAATAAACATCTCTATTATTTTTCCCAACATGGTATTAGAGAGGCGGTCCTAGACCGGAGCTCTCGTATCCAAAATCCTAACCCTACCTTCAGCCCCTCTCCCTCCGCGTGCCACCCGCGCATCACCCCCCTTGCCTCCTGTGAGCCGCCAGCCCGTGTAGCACCCGCACTCCTGCGCCGCTGCCTGTGCGTCGCCCGCCAGTGCACACCGCCCTTCTGCGCACCGTTCTCCAGCGCACTGCCCGACCGCGCGCCCCAGTCCTGCACGTCATCCTCTCGCACGCAGCGTCTCTGTGTGCTGCGCATCCACGCGCCAACGTCAGTCCCTTCACTTGGTTGATGGTTTTGGGTGCATAAGTCTACATATGCTTTCAAATCCATGTATGTATGTGTAGACATTCAATCTTTGGTCTACAAAACCCTAGTCTTCTACATCCGACAATATGTCTGAGAACAAAGTCGATGTATCTGCCACAAGCGCTTTCAGAGGTCCAACGCCTATTATCAAAATGGACGGGACAAATTATGAGCTCTAGGCTATGCAGTTCATGAGCTTTATGAAGTCAAATGGTAAGAAACACATTCTTACCGAGGAGGAGCCGGTGGAGAAAACTAGAGTAAACGCCTCGTGGGAGGCGGTCGGTGCATATGCCAAAGTTTGGCTTTCTGGTACATTGACGATTGAGATCGCTAATGATGTGTTACATCAACCTACTGCTACGGCGATGTGGGATATCCCCGCAGCAACATATACTCAGGCAAGGAATGAGACAAAGATCCTCCAACTCCAGCATGATATATTCACTGTCAAGCAGAATGGAAGGCCCTTGCATTCCCTGTATACATCCTTGCGAGGGAAGTTTGAAAAGCTACACAGCTTCATGCCTCTCACAACCACTCCTGAGCAGCAGAAGACGTATAAGAATGCTACCATGGTCGGTGTATTCCTAGCTGCCCTTGATCCTGAATATGATGCTGCTCATTCCCAGATCCTCGCATATTCCTCCCATGGAGGAGGCCTTCCATCGACTTAGCAGGATTACTGTTCCGTCCACTACTAGTAGTCAGCCTTCTTCGGCGATGGCAGCCTCCCAAGGCAGAGGAGGCTTGTCTACCTTTCGTGGGCGTGGACCTCATGGTAGATTGGTCGAATCTGTCAGCCTTGCATGTTTTATCATCGCCCTGGCCATTCAGAGGATATATATTATTCCAAGCATGGTTTTCCTCCATCGGCCCGAGTAGCGGAACAAGTAGAGTCTCCAGCAGGACCTACCTCAAACCAGAGGTTTGATGACCTCGTAGCCAGGCTGTGGGATATTATGCCTCCTTCCTCTTCACAATCTCCAGGAAGCCATTTAGATGTGGCAGCTTCCGCTTCCGTTGGCACCTCTGCTATAGCTAGCACCTCAGGTAGTACTTATGCTTTTACATCATGTCATGGATCTGAGATTACATAGTGGATTATGGACTCCGAGGCGACACATCATTTATGTGGAAACATACATCAGCTTGCATCCTATAGATAGGTTCCTCCAGGGATAACAATTGTGATAGCCGATGGGACTCATTCCCCAATTACAAGACAAGGGGAGATCACTTTAACGCCCTCGATGCATCTGTTGCAGAATGTGCTACATGCTCTTGATTTTTCTATGAATTTGCTATCTATTAGACAAATTACAAAGGATTTGCACTGCCAGGCTATTTTTAACCCATCGTCCCTTATTTTTCAGGACATTCTTAAGGGCAGAGTGATTGATTGTGTCCGCGAGCCTCGTACGGACTCCCTATGTTGGCGTATCCTCTCATTCATCCGGATCAGTCTCTCCGTTCACTTGGCACCTACGTTTTGGTCACCTATCTCTTCAGAAGATGTGTCACATGCTACCGCAGATTTCACAAGGGTCTTCTTTGCAGTGCGAGGCATGTCACTTGGGCTTGTTGTTGTCGATGATTTTTCTCGTTTGTCAAGGGTGTTTCTTTTGAAAAATAAATCTGAAGTAGGGGATGTGATCAAAACTTTTATCAATGAAGTGCAGAATATTTTCTCTACCTCTGTGAAATTTGTGTGTGTGAAATTTGTGTACTGATAATGCTTTGGAATTCTATACTCTTATATAGGGGCATCTCCATTCCTCTGTTACAGTATGTTGATGATATGATACTCTTCTTGGGGGCACGGACGATCAGATCAGGAACGCGGCTCAACTGGTGGAGATCTTTGGTGACCTTCCCGGCCTTGTGATTAACAGGAGTAAGTCGACCGCCGTTACTTTCGGGATGGAGGAGGGCGAGTGCGTTGAGATTGCGACCATTTGCGGCTGCGGGTTGGGTGACCTACCCATTTCCTACCTGGGGTTGCTGCTGTCAGCAGGGAAACTGAGAAGCAAGGATTGGGATCATGTGGTACAACGGATTGAGCAGAAACTGGCAGGATGGAAAGCGATCACTTTATCCAGAGGGGGAAAACTGGTGCTTATGAAGCATGTACTCTCGGCTATTCCTATCTTCTTTTACTCTACTAGAATTATGCCAGTCGAGGTCAGGAGGAAAATTGAGTCCTTGATGAAGCGGTTCTTTTGGTCGAATGGGAACCAGCAGGGTTACGGGCTGCATCTGGTCAAGTGGGAGGAGGTCACGAGGGGACGTAGGGATAGGGGGTCTGGGAGTGAGAGATATTGAGTGCATGAACAAGGCGCACATCGCCAAATGGGTTATCCGCATCTAGGGGCTCTCTACGTCGCTGGTCGTTGCTTTGTTACGGAGGATCTACGGAGTGGGCGGTGGGCTGGCATCGAGAAGAGTTTGTTTTGAGTCTCCACTTTGGGCAGGTATTCGCGAGGTACTTCCCTTATTGTCCCACAGGTTGCGTCCCAAGGTGGGGGACGGGCACCTTTTCAGATTCTGGCGTGACGAATGGTTTGGTGAGGGTACTTTGGAGGACAGATTCCCGCATCTATTTTCTTTGGCGGAATAGAAGGAAGCTAGGATTTCGCAGGTGGCAAGCGGTGGTGTTTGGTCTCCGTCTTTTCTTGTTGAGCTGTCTGATCAGTGATTATAGGATTTCATGAGGATGCAATCAATCCTGCCCCCCACGGGGGGTTCTCGGGGGTCAAAGATCACTTCCAGTGGATGGACGACAAATTCTCCGTAAAGAAAGTATAGAAGGAGCTCAGATCGAGAGAGGAGGAGCGGGATAGGGAGCTTTGCGAGGACATCAATGTCATATGGGCTGCAAGGATCCCGATGAGGGTTAAGGTGTTCTTGTGGTGCTTACGGAGGAACCGTCTTTGTGATAAGGTGCGGAGGGGGAGACTTTTGGGTTTGCCGAATACGCTGTGCGATAGATGTGGAACGATGGATGAGGATGTCGACCATTTGTTTTTCAAGAGCCCGTCCTCGGCTAAGGTTTGGTCCGAGGCGACGGCGTCATGGGTAAGGAGCGAGGGCTTCTCGGACTTTTGGAGATCCGTTAGAGCAGTAGGAGGTGACTCTAATGGCAAGTGCTCGAAGCCGTTTGCTATTCTCTGAGCCATTTGGATCGGGAGAAATGAAGTTATCTTCAACAATCAGAGATTTTATTTTGAAAATATTTTGTCCCACTGTAATGCTCTTCACAATCTCTGGATATCACGGTAATGTATTTTAAAATTCTTTAATGAAAATCTTTGGCAGTGACCTCCAAATTGGGGGTTCATCCTTCTTAGACTAAAAAAAAATCTATACTCGTGCTTCATCTCATTTTCTTTCATCCCGAGGAATTAATCATCAAACATCTTGTGCTTACACTTCTCAACAAAATGGTGTTGCAGAGAGAAAGCACTATCATTTACTTGATGTCACTAGGACTCTTCTCATTCAGAACCATGCCACACATTCGTTTCGGGGTGATGCGGTTTTTACAGCATGCTACTTGGTGAATCGCATGCCATCGTCTGTCTTGGGTGAGAAAATTCCTTTCTCTATAGCCTTCCCTGAGAAGGAGTTGTTCTCACTCACTCCTCATGTGTTTGGTTCTGTTGCTTTTGTCCACTAATTGACTACAGGTCTTGATAAGCTCTCCTAGAGCTGTCAAATGTGTTTGTTGGGTATTCAAGGACCCAGAAGGGATTTCCGTTGTTACGATCCATTGCGCAGGAAATATTATATCAGTGCGGACGTCATGTTTTTTGAGTCTGTGATGTATTTCTCTCCTACAGGCAATAGGATGGCTTCATCAGACTCAGATGATGAGGTTTACATGCCACCTCCTCCTACGAGTCAGTCATCTCCTCATCTTGTGTCTATGGTCCCACCACCAACGTCACCACCACTACCACCTCCACCACCACCTCCTCCACCCCCTCCTACTACCCAATCGCATGTGCCTATTGTTCGACCATTACCTAAGTTCTATACCCGTCGGACTACTTCTGCTCATGGTCATCGCCCATCATCCAGTATGCCACAGGTTTGTTTTGATAACATGATTTTTAATGATGGGTCTGGAGATATATCTATATAGGAATCTTGATAGGAGAATGGCCAACAGATGGAGGAGGTTCCCAATGACCTAGATATTCCTATTGCAGTTCGCAAACATAAGCGGTCTTGTGCTTCTTACCCCCTTGCTTCTCAGGTTTCCTTTCATCATCTAACAGGAGACTTTCAGAGATTCGTAGTGGCTCTATCTGTCATAGAAATTCCACGGAATTATCAGGAGACAATGAAGGATAGTTGATGGCACTTGGCTATGGAGGAAGAGATGATTGCATTGCAGTCCTGTGGTACATGGAATTTGGTATCTGCACCTCCTGGGGCGTCTGTAGTCAGTTGCAAATGGGTGTTTACTGTTACACATCATGCAGATGGCAGCCTTGATCGCTACAAGGCAAGGTTAGTGGCACGTCGTTTTACTCAGACCTACGGCGTGCATTACTTGGACACTTTTTCTTCAGCGGCTCGTCAGTCTACACTACATATCCTACTTTCAGTAGCAGTGGTATGTAATTGGCCTTTATTTCAGTTGGATGTTAAAAATGCATTTTTGTATGGAGATCTACATGAAGAAGTTTACATGCAGCACCCTCCGGGGTTTGCTACAGAGAGGGAGTGTTAGCATGTCTGTAAACTCCATAAGGCAAGATATGGCCTTAAGCAAAGTCCAAGGTTGTGGTTTCAGAAGCTCTCGGATTTTATTGAGAATCAAGGGTTCAAGAGGTCTAATGCAGACCATTCGCTTTTTGTGCAGAGGACACCAATATTCCAGTCTCCTACCATCTCAGAAGCCATCACAAGACTGTCCATAATCAACGTTCAAGGATGAACATCGTATGTAATGGAGCAATCTGACCCTCTAGAACACGACTCAAGCGGATCGGTAGCACTTTGGCAATAATAAAGTAGACTGCATTAGGCATTGCTATGGGGCGTAAATCTTCAATCCACTCAGCACCCTTCCTTGGGGAGGAGGAAAAACAGTAAGGCCTTAAATGTCGGATTTCGATTTCGTTTTGGTAAGCCCGAAAAGAGAAATTCGATGGAATTTCAGTGAAATGGTCGGAAATTAGATAAATTACTTGAAATTTTATTTTTTCTAAAATTATGATTTCTACTATTCTCTAAGCAATAGAAAAACATGGTTTTTTTTGCAAATAATAAGATATTAATATTATATATTACCTTAAATTTCCATATAATCTCTCCAATAGTCATAGTATGTCATTCCAAGCCAGCAGATATAAAATCGGAACTTGCATCTTATCAAAATACTACGAACATTAAGAAATACTTAATTTTATAAGTAAAATAAGACATATATACATAAACACAAAAACACAAATCTTTTTAACATGTATGCCAAATAGCTGCATTGTAGGGCTTGTGATCGTAAAATGTATGTTATATGAGACACAAACAAATCAATTAACATCAAGAAACGATGTAGCATTCATAAACACAAAATATGTCCAGTGTAACAGTAGGAAAATAGTTACATTCACAAGGTTTGGAAGGTTGTTAACAACCTAGCACTCATACAACCACATGTATTCCTTGTAGTAGAGAGAAGACACAAGAAAGAGAGCCCTAGAAATGAGCAAACTTCCAGTGTCTTGTGAGTTAAAATGATGCAATGTAATGTATTAATATGTAGAGCTCAAAAAGTACCCCAACGTGGTTGAAATCAGGTGAAAGAGTAGCTTAAGAGGTTAAGAGGATGAATATAGTGAAATGTGGTCAAATTCCACCTTTTTTGTTATTTCAATTGAAATTTGATCGAAATGGACTGAAATTCCATCGAAGAGGACCAAAATTGACCGTAATGGACCGAAATTCCACTGAAATGGACTGAAATCTGGGAAAAGGAAATACTATTGGGTTTGATTTCGGTTAAATATGGAAACCGAAATTCGATGAAATTTCAGTGAAATTTAAGGCCATGAAAAACAATGTCATGTTAATCCTATCGAAACATTGATTTGTTGTAGTGAACTTGCCGACCATCTTAAGCAAATCTAAGCAAGTAGTCCCAGAATTTCTTGAAGAACAAAAATGGGAAGCCATCAGGACCCAATACCCCTCAGCATTCAATTCCCAAACATCCTACGAACCTCATCAGCAAGAAAGGCTTATGAATTTAGTCCACAGATCGGGATAGACTCGAGAGGCTGATGCCTTCCTCCCGAGAACCCGCCAGCCTCGGTTTCGCAACCTGCAGGTAATTTAACGAAACTACTCAACTGCAGCCCTGTCAACATCATGATCTCCCTCAAATCGATCCCCAGCAACTGACATAGCCCGATTCCCACCCATCATGTAAGTATGGAAGCTCAGAGGAAAAAAGCGTGGCATTGAAGTCACAATCAGCCAACCCTCAACTGCGTAAAACTGCCTCGTAGCCCTCAACACGGTCCAAAGTTGTCGATGGAGAGTATGGTCGGTTGGACCATATACACATTAGAAAATATTGCTTAATCTAGCCCTCTTGTTCCTCGGTAGCACAGAAGCCACATGGTTGATGAATAGTTCAAATTCCCGATTAAAGATGTCACCATTCCATGTCACAAGCAACCCTCTGCATGGCTAATAGCTCGCAAGGCTTTGTACTCCATCAAATAAGTACCCCCAATTGATATGATCATAATTGCCATGTCCATGACCGAGTCTTCATCTCTTGGAAGAAAATGGCATCCCAATGCCATTTAGAGAAGAGTCTCTTTATAGCTCCCCTCTTCTCTGCGTCGCCCAAGCCTAGAACATTCCACAAAATGACCTTCATTGGGTGACATTTTTCCCTAGAGTTGCGGACCATACGCGTGTCTATAGCAATACCCCCATAAAACAAAGCACTTCTAGGAGGCGCACAGGTGGACAAATCCAAGGAGTTTTATAGGAAGCTTCAAGAGAAGAGGCCTTGAGACACTTGCGGACTTAAACCTCAAGCCATCCCCTTCCTCCGGTAGAAGGGGCAACCTAGGGTGGGTAGGAAGGCCCCTCCTCTTCTTAGGACCAATCAGCTCCATCCACGAGAGATGTCTGCATTCATGCCTCCCTAATAAAATAGGCAAGAGAAACTCCAATTCCAAGGGAAGAGATGTCAACACATCTCACAAAGTCATAAATGAGTGTGACCAACAACAAGAGAAGGTCGCAGAACAAATGCTCCCATAAAAAGCGAGGAGCCCCTCTAGGGATGGGAACATGGCTAGAAATAACAAAAGAGGGAGCTTCAACTCAAAAGTCACCATCGTAGGATCTGTTCTATTATTCAAGCGCTTCAGCAACCAATCATGGTAATCAGTTAGAAAAAGAATTGGGGTCTCCTCGTTATGGCATATCAGAGGTCACCACCTCCATAAACCTCTATTCATGGATCTCCTCCAAGATGCTTGGCTGAAAAGCCTCCACCACAGGAACCACACTTGATGAGGGATACAATACCAATGGTGGCAGCATCATTTCCACAGTCATCCAGAATGTAGTACGACCCATAACCATGGGGCACGTGAACTTCATCAAAGCATGTAGAGGGACAAGAAGCTCCAGAATGACAGTGTTGATATCCGTCCAGATGCCATGCCTCTCTAATGTCGACAAGCACCCATCTTAGCAAATCAAGATCTCTAGACATCATGGATAACCCCCATGTCTCGTGCAAAAAAACAATACACATCAAGGCATTCATGGTAGGAAAAGTGGGGCAGCCTCCACTGCACAAGATCCAAAGAGACCAGACCTCTCTAAACGAGCAGCTCTGCACGAGTAGTAGGAGAGAGCCTCCTCATACACAGCTCCTCCCCATATAAGTCTTCCCTTAAAAAATCGAGGGCCAATGTTCAGGAAGGTGCTATGTGGTATTCAGTTGGAGGGGTCACTGCATAGAGAGTATGCAGTATGCGGGAGGAGTATGCGGGGAGTATGCGGTTTGGTAATTTTATTATTAAAAATATAAATAAAAATTAATATTATGTTAATATCCTCAGTCGGGAGAGTATGCGAGGAGTATGCAGTTTTATGCGGGAGACTATGCGGTTTTATGCGTGGAGTATGCGGTTTTATGTTATTATGCGGATAATAAAAAATGTTTATAAGAAAAGCAGACGAGTAGGCGACCGCATATGGGGTATACTTGGCTGAGTATGGGGGTCAACCCGCATACATGACCGTTTCACCATACTCGGAGCAGCAAGGCTACCGAGTATGAGTATGCGGCCGAGTATGCGGTTTATTCGGCCACTTTCTTGAACATTGTCGAGGGCTACTATCAGAATCAAGATCCAATTGATCGGATCGAAGACATCCAACAAGATCCCTTCACCATGTTCCAGCTTAAATGTTCAATTGAAGGGAGGACCACGGACAAGATCCACAAACGAGCGAAGCCCAGCCTTCTCTTGAACACCAACTGCTCGCAACAAACCAATCGGTTTTTTCTGAGGGGCACCTCGACTCCTCAATCGAACTCCTCCCCACAACAATATCCGATCAATGATGTCGTTCAGGTCAGGAACCATGACGGGGACAACACTTGCATATCGAATACACTTCAGATGAGGGGTGAATGGAGTATGGTGGATTAAAAACTTTTTCACGGAAGCATAAGACAAGAAATCAAATCCAGTCAAACAATCAGCAATCACGTTGCACAGTATGTTAATGTGGAAACCCAAGCGGGTGAAAACTACAATCCTAGCCTTCATGACTTGGGATTTTCGGTTAACCGAGCCAACAAACTTTTTCACTATCCACTCAATTCTCTTTGCTTCGGTTCATTGTGATATTTGGAGACCATGTGCGATCAATAGTTTGGGTGGTCATAAGTGTATTGTTTTAGTTGATGAGTATTGAAGATCATCTAGGGTTTACTTAATGGAGTCACAGATCGATATTGTTGTAAAGTCGTTCATTTAATGTACAAATATCTCTTTTTAAGAGTATTAAAATTTTTTGACAATGCTCTTGAGTTTGTTCAGCAGGACTTGATTAGTTTTATTTCCTACTCAGGGGAACAATACACCATACCTCTTGTTTGTAGACCCCTTAACAAAACGGTGTAGAGGAAAGGAAACTTCATCACTCGAATAAAGATCATTAAACCTTCTAGGAGATGTCATTCTTATTGCAACGAACCTTATTAACAAGGTACTATTGTCTGTCCTTAGTAGGGTTACCCCATTCTCTATTGTTTCACTATTGTCTGTCCTTAGTAGGGTTACCCCATTCTCTATTGTTTCAAAAGGTGATGATTTTCTCCCATTATCTTTACGAGTTTTTGGTTGCAGTACCGTTGTCCATAAATTACAAAACTATGGACAAATTATATAAGTGTGCAATCAAGTATGTCTTTCTTGGCACTCTTGACCAGAAAGCGTGTGCTATGACCAAATTAAGAGTTAGTATTATGTTTTCTACAGATGTCACATTTCTTGAAGAGGCTAACATCTTCTATGCACCTGTTAGTGGCGTTCCATAAGAGTTCCCTCCTCCTCTCCAAGTCTACTACAAGAGGCACCCTAAAGTATCCGAAAGAGTTTCTTTACATGTTTCTACTGTTAGAGTATGTAATAGAGGGGTAATGAAATCTCTCCAAGATCCAATTACTCCCACTCATGTTTAGTCCCACATCTTATATAAGTGGGACTCCAGATTGTTTATATGGCTATATAAGATGCCATACACCCCCTATACTCATTGATAGATTCTAATAAAAGATCTGACCCTTTGAGGCCTTCTCCCGTGGTTTCATCTGCTCCTCACAGAGCAAGGTTCCATGTATAACCGAGATGTTAATGTTTTATTTCTTGTTTCAGATTCTGCTTCCGCATTCCATATATTCCAACATGGTATCAAAGCATGTCGATATCAAGTTTGTTCTCGATGTTCAGTATTTTATATAATCTATGTAGTTCAAGTTTTGTTACAGTTCTTCAACATTGGAAATGCGTTCATATTACATGCTCTTATGCCGAATCCAATAAGAAGCGCAATCTCTTAGCACGATTGGCATGGACGATAGTAACAACGAGTTCTTTGGATCCCTATCTTCCAAGACCGATGAAGCATTGTACAAGCCCCACTACCAATAACCCTAGGTGAGGATCTCATCATTGCCAGTAACCTACCCAGCCTTAATCAAGCCAAATCCTCCAGCAGCAACAACACATTCATATACTTCCCCAAGCGCCACCACATCTACTCATCTTGCAAGGTGGTGCGCAAAGTCGTATCACCGACAACCACTACTACAGGTCATCCAAGCCTCTTTGCAAACGACTCTTCAGCCCCCCTACCCCAGCCATCACGTGTGCCTCATCTACAAAAGAAAAAAACTACAAACAGAGTTCCAGATCAACGATTTTCTCCTCTACATGTGTGATTATTCCTCGACTTGCGCTCATGTTGAAGCTTCACGTGATTCCCATCTTCGACTTCTCTAAGAAATCAAAGATGGTAGCTAGCGCCATCGGAATAGAAGATCTAGACTACATCAACATCTCCGCGGTGGGTGTGACTCCTCCAACATCTCCACCTTCTCGTGTCACCCACCATTCCAGAGTCTCCCTCCAGGCAGTATACATCTTGGCAACAAGGATGAGTTACCAACGGGGAACCCTAATCCTTCTTTTGAAGGAAGGGAGCGGATGCCTCTTCCTAATCGGCAAAAGTAAAGAAAGGAGGCCCAAGTTGGGTCGATGCTTTGCATTGAAAAAGGGGGGTTGAATGTATGCACCCAGGTGGGTCGTGAGTTAAAAAAAAGAGAGTTGTGATTTGAAAAAAAGGGGGACGACTAAAGAAAAAAAAGGGTCGATAAAAAAACGAATGGCTCACAAAAAAGGGAGAGGGAGGTAATTGGATCTCTCTAAGATCCCATTACCCCACTCAGGTTTAGTCCCACATATTGTATAAGTGGGACTTCAGTATGTCTGTAGGGCTATATAAGGAGCCCCATACCCCTATACTCATTGAGAGATTCCAATAGAAGATCCAGCTCTTTGAGACCTTCTCTCGTGGTTTCATCCTACTTCCCACATTGTAGGGTTCCAAGTAAATTTAAGGTTTATGTTTTATTTATTGTTACGTGTGTTCTATATATTCCAATACCTACCTTGCAGGATGGTGAGATACCTTCAGGTGCTCCCCCAACACAAATGGTTGTTCTTCCTCTCTACGGAACTTCCCATTTCTTTGAGGAGGCCCAAAACGCAATGCAATGCACCCTATGTCATATTTCACTTCTACCAATGAATTATCTAGCTATGACAGGACTTTCACCTATACTTTTATGGTAATACATTTTTAACATGATTATGATGCATCCCTTCAGCATCCAAGTTGGAAACAGACTGTGGATGAGGAAATGGATACTCTAGTTTCTAGAAGCACTTGGATAATTGTGCCATATGTATCATAAATTACTCTTGTTGCTTGTAGGTAGGTATATACGATCAAACATGCTCTAGATGTGTTAGTGGAGAGTTTGAAGTAGTGGTCAAAGGCTTCACCCAAACTTATTGTGTTCATTACTTTGAGACTTTCTCTCCAGTGTGATGGGCACTATCCACATTATTATCTTTGTTGTTGCTAGCAAAAGATAGCCAATTTTTAATTCAGATGTCAAGAATGCCTTCTCCTATGGTGATTTTGAGGAGGATGTTCATATGGCACAATTCTAAAAACCAAAGCCTTTCCATAGATGGTATTTGCCGCTAAGGACCTTGGTTACCTTCGATACTTTATTGGGATTGAGTTCACTCATGCCTTTAGAAGGCTACATTTATCCTATGAAATCCTTACATATGCCACTTTGCCTTGGTTGTAACCTATACCGTATTTTCGTCGAATCTTAGTCATGCCACCATTACATATCCCTTGTTAGAGGATACCATGTGATATAGAAGCTTAGTGGGCAATCTTTTGAATCTTACTGTACTAGGCTAGATATCTCTATGTAGTTGTCATATCCAGTCAGTATATGGAGAAGCCAAGTTATGGTCATTGGGATTATGTTCTTCATATTCCTAGGAATCTGAAGAATTCACCAAGTATTGGGCTCTTTTATGATTCTAATGGTCACACAGACATCAAATTCTATGCAGATTATACTAGTTCTCCTGAAAACAAATGATCCACCACGAATTTCGCCGCTTTTGTTGGTAAAAATCTAATCACTTGGCGCAATAAGAAGCTTAAAATTATTTCTAGATCCAGTGCAGAGGCAACATAAATCAAGCCACTTGTGAGATTAAATTTAGGTCAACCATCAAAAATCTAGTTCCAATATATTATGACAATAAGGTGGCTCCCATATCACGGGAGGCCACCCGTCTCACTTTCTTCAAAAAAAATATATTGTGACAATAAGTCGGCTACTTATATTGCCAGTAATCATGTTTTTCATGAACGCACCGAGCACATTGAAGTAGACTGCCATTTTATCAAGGACATTGTGCATAAAGGGAAAATTACCACATCTTATACCTCTATAGAGCTATAGCTTACATATATTTCCACAAAAGCAGTTTAAAGAAATGTATTTCGCTATTAATCTCCAAGTTGGTCTGCCGATGATTGATAAATATGCTCCAAGTTGAGGAGCATCGATATACTTGCTTTCTAAAATATTAGATATTTAGTAATATTGAGATAATTAATGTATTCTTCTATGTTTAATAGTATTGAGACAACTGATGTACTTTCTTGAAAGAGAAGAGTGTGTAATGACGACGAGATGCCCGCCCAAAAAATCCTCTATACTAGGATGTACCCCGCGATTCGCCGCAGAATAAGACCGAGTTAGATATGATTTGAAAAATACCAAGTTTTATTATTTCCTTTTACATATTAAAAAATAATTAAAAAAATTTACATGTTATGAACAGATTTGATTTATATTTTTTGCGGAAAAAAATAAATACCCTGTGTTTATGCTTTTATATCTACCAAGGCCGATATCCTATAGCTTCACAGTGAAAATAGGCTGCCAACTTATAGCTTAAAAATGAAGCTATTTCTTTGAAATCCAGCTATCGTTATTTCTTTACTATCCATAGCATGTCATATGGATAGTGAAAATAGGCTTCTCACCACAGCCACTTTAAGCTCTCGGCTTTCGTCGTGGCAACAATGAAGTGTGTTGTGGTCTCCAGCAGACGTGTCATCATGCTACACACCTGCTTCCTCTCTCTCGTTGCCACCGTAAACCTCCTCCCCCCTCACAAACCACCCCATCGAGGTCACTCTCGTGGACAGATCCTCCAACGTCGTTGGTTGACGGTGGATGAAAGCATAAAGAGTAGCACACAACTCTTTCCTTTCCGGTTACCCACAAAATAGAATTATGAGCTTTATCTCGGTCATCCTCCTTCCTCAAGATGTGATGGGAAGTAGAGGTTTAAGATGAACGATAGAGGAAGACGCTAACGTTGTTGTAGGGAAAGGCCTTCAAGGTAGAGAAAGCAAAGAGGAGGAGCATAGGACGTAGAAGAAGTTTCTCGATGGGGGATATACATAGCTCCTCTCGGCGGGAGTATAAAGAGAGAGATAGGATTAGAGAGAGAGAGAGAGATATGAGGTGTCATGGGTAACGGTGAGAGTGACAGGTGGAAGAATGCATGCAGATTGTGCCCACGCCGCTATTGCAAGACATGACATCTGTGATCTAAGGAGTAGAGGGAAAAGGCGTGAGAAAAGATGAGAATGGAGGAATGACATGGTAGCCACGTTTCTAGAGTTGGGTAAACACACAACTTTAATATAAGTATCTATTTTATCCCTCCATAGACTTTTTAATTTTCAAAAATGTTTAAATATAAGATAATAAGCATTCAAGGATGTATTATAGATATGATAAAGTCGTTAAAAACTCACCGTTTTTCTCTAATAAGGAAATCTGAGGGTTTCTTATGTATCAATTCATACATATAATTTTATTTATTAGTCTTATAATAACCAATTTAAAAGTGAATATAACAAATACATAAAAAATAAATTAATATGAGAACTACAGTTAGTTAGTTGGATCTATCTTTTATTTAGATGTATATAATTGGACAATATATCGTTGCTACATGTTATCAATCATAAGAATTATATGTTCTTCAACAAAATTTAAAACATATTATAAATTTTTGTTACATTTGTTTCGAAAAGAAATTCCTTTAGATTTTTTAATTTTCATCTATAGATTCTTTTATTTTTTAAAGTTTTGTTTAAATACATTAATAAGTTTGCATCTAAAATATCGAAAATAATATATGAAAGAAAACATTTATCCAAATTATACTTTGTAGTTTATATTTCTTTGAAACATTGTACATTATTTAATTTTTTGATATCTATTACCATTCATAATTTTTTTGGAAAATTATAGTATTTTTTCAAGTGTAATGTTATCAAATGAATTATTTACTATGAAATGGTAATTGCTATAATAATCACTTGCATCATAGATCTTGCATATTTGTAAAAAGAATTGATTATATAAGATGTTTATTTTATAAATAATGCTAGTACAAATTAGAACTATATGATATACATATTTAGAAAATTTCACACATCAAAACGGGGTGCACAAAAAAGGCGAGGGACCTCGATTTCAAGTGCGTAAACTTAGACGTATGGATCTTCAAATAGATTAGGCCCACGCTGCTGTGGAAATAGTTGATGTTTTGGCATTTGTATGAGTTAGCTCCATGCAAGAAGTCTGTGCCGATTGAATCCACATGGAAGCTTAGATAGGGGAGATTCAGGCTCTCAGTTGCAAGACAGTTCGAACATCCATGTTAACAACATTACATATGTATCTAAGCTCAAATCAATTCAAAAAAAATTGACATCAAATCTATGAACAGCATGAAGACGGCAACGAATATTAATGTGTTAGATGAGAGCTTTGGAAGTATACTCTTATTAACCGGATCTATTGCATTATCAGTTACATCAAATTGCACATTTCTAAAATTAAAATGTAACACAATGAATATTGAATTAGAATATATTTAAACCTATGAAGTTGATAATGAGCAGACCATCGGCGTATCTCTCAATGATCGTCGAAAAAGCTCACTTGATAAGGAGGTTGCATCGGGCCGATCAGAAAGGTTATCGCAGTTGAAATTGGAGTCAACCGAAGTTATATATTGCATGGAAGTTGCACCACGACACGTCAAAGGGAAGCGCCAGACTACAGAGGATGAGGAATGGGAAGATGAGATCCCATTGGGAATCTGTGGAGAGAAGGGCTTAAAAAACCGGACTGGACGGCCGGTTGGACCGGGAACTGGCTCCAACCTGGCTGGCGGTTTTGTGTAATTAATTTAAAAAAAAAATCACGCCGGACCGATGGTACGACCGGGTCGACCCGGATGGTCGGACCAGGTTGACCCCGATTGACCCAATTTTGATGGTTGGGTAATTTTTCAAAAAACAAAGGTTAAATAATTAAATAATGGGATTTTTATCACTTGTGCCATTCTTAGCTTCTACGATATAGTTATGTCCCTCTCTTTTTTGGAATATACGTTTTGTCAATACTTTTTTAGAGTAATTTTCTAGAAGCAACTATAAATAAATGGTTACAATATTATATTCATATATAAATGTAGAAAATGTGACTAACTTTTGTAGAGTTTTACTCGAAATAGATGATCATTTATTCTATTGAAAGATTGGACATTTTAAAAGATTATTTCATTGATATATAAATACAGAGTCAAATTCCTAAGTAGTACATGGGAGTTACTTAAATACCCAGGTTCTACAAAATGTTTTTTTACTAAAAAACTACAGAAGTGTCGTATGTTGAACATGCAACACACCTAAAGTTTTTTTTTACTCAGGAACTGCATATATATCGCATCTTCAATATGCGATACAGATAACGCATATTGAATATGCGATATTGGGGCTAAATAAGGCCAGCACCTATCGGCCTTGCCATTTCCTGGAACGTTTCCAGGGAATTTCTCACATGTCGCATGTTGGACATGAGTTATATGACAAAGCACATGTCGCATGTTCGACATGCGACATATGAGAAAAACCCTAGAAAATGACTGGCCGTGTTCCTGGTCTGTTTCCAGGGAATTTCCCCGATGTCGCATGTTGGACATGTGACATATCATATAAACCCTGGAAAATGCATGGCCAGGTCTGGGACATATGAACCTTTGAAGTTGTGGGTTTGGCCCTTAGTCATCTTGCGACATGTCTGATGGGTGACATGCGACATATCATAAAACCCTGGAAAATGCATGGCCAGTTTCATGTCTTTAATATAAATAGACATCGCATCCACGCATTCAAAGATGTATAGACAATCACGAAAGCAGGCTATGGACACAGACATTCACAACACAGATAAATAATGTGATCCAGAAAGACATTCCAAACATTTAATATAAATAGACTTAACCACAAATATACATTATATTTTTTTGTCATATTAAAAACTACAATGATTACAAGTCAACACTTTTTCCTCCGCTGGTATGTAATCGTTGAATCAGGAGGATGGAACGGTAACAGCCGGTTCGCCTCGTCTATCATGTGGATTTGAGAGGGCCCTGGGACATCTTCATCTTCGACATCTTCGCTACCTTCTTCCAGGTCATCATCGATCCCCCAAGGGATGAAATCATCCAAACAATGGTTAACCTCTCGCAGCAACGGCTCACTCATGCCCAAATCCTGATCCGTGCATGGCTGCGTTACAGGCGCATCAGTTTCAAAGTAGGGTTCCATGGTTGGGACATTTCTTGGTTGTGTGCTACGGACAACTGTTGGTTGTGTGTTCGGGACTACAGACGGTCCCTTGTTAGTTACAACAGTGGGGACTTCGCTCACAGATACATCTTCAACATAAATGTCGGTAGGCATTGATTTCCCAATGGTCCGAGCATACACAAGAATTGCATGCACATCATCATCATCGACAATAGATGAAAATGATGGTTCCTCCCCTGGGCCTCGAGGGATGCGATGTAATAATCGGATTTTTTGACTATCGGCATCCAGGTTGAACTTACGGTAAACCAAGTTCAACATCTCATCGAACGTCATATTAGGCATTAGCACAAACCCCCTAACGTTGGTCGACGATCCGCACATGAGTGTACCCCTCAAATGACACATACAATACAACTGCTCCATTCTAACCTAATACGTGACACAACGTACAAGCAAACGTCATACATTCAAGAAATGAAAATAATATGCATATGATACAAACAATAACTCAAGAAAAAATTTTACCAAGTCCAATTGTTCGCAACAACGGCTTAGCCCTAGTGGGACGCGGGGGCGGCTAGGACGGTGCCAATCAATGAAACCACGGAAAAGGAGTGTTCCGCGGGGATAGGAGTGACCAAAATGGGCGTTTTTGAGAGACGAGGAGATCAAAAAACGCGGGTGGCGCAGTGGGCGTCGAGGGCGGCATGGGTGCAGGAGCTGGAAGGAGCGGGGAAATGGCAAGGCCGATAGGCGTCGGCCTTATTTAGCCCCAATATCGCATATTCAATATGCATTATCTGTATCGCATATTGAAGATGCGATATATATGCAGTTTCTGAGTAACAAAAAAACTTTAGGTGTGTCGCATGTTCAACATGCGACACTTCTATAGTTTGTGAGTAAAAAAAACATTTCGTAGAACCTGGGTATTTAAGTAATTCCCAATTAACTACTTAGGAATTTGACTCTATAAATACATATTTATATATGTATCCTGTTTTATCGGTTTAAAAAATCGGTTCGATCAGTCTGATCATTAAATTAAGTTCGGTCTGATTTTTTTTGAGTCGATAAGAATGATGACGTCATGCTGACATCATCACCGGTCCGACCAGTTTGGACCGACGGTGCGACCCGGTTGGACCAGATCGAAGACAAACCGTTTCAATGTCCGGTCTGGTTTTTAAAACCTTGGTGGAGAGTATGATTATGAAGATTGTGATCAAATATTGATTCGTATTTTTGGCATTTAAAATTTGATATTTGATTGACATTTAGTATTCTTTAGTTAATTTATTTGACGTACTTACATAGCATTTAAAATTATGATTTTTCTTCTCTTGTTAGGTCGTGTAATTAAAATATTTATTTTAATATTAGTGAATATATTTTATATGTTAATTGGCCGATGCAATTGGCTTAAAAAAGAGTACACGTAATAAATACAATAGGGTGGTGATTAAAAATAATAGAGAGAGAAGTGAGTTGACGTGAGTGGAGAAAAATTTCTTGATAGAAGAGATGTGAGAGAGAGAGAGAGCAATAAAGAGATGAAAGAATTGCTGTCATGAGATAAAATGCAGGGGAAACGATCGGAAAGAGAGGAGGAGAGTTAGGAACCAGAAATAGCAGAGAGGAAGGGAGGGAGTACCGATGACACGTGGTAGAGAGAGGGGATATTTCGGGAGAGAGTGCGAGAGGGTCAAAGATATGATGTGCGGGGAAGCGGGAAAGAGAGGATGCGGAGAGGAAAAGCTCTGAGGAGACCACGTGTCATCAGCCGGGCAAAAAACCCGACTTTAACTAAGGTATATAGATTTTCACAAACTCAAAATAGTTACAAGGGTAAAAAGTCTCAACATCTTTTGGCCACTATTGCAATATTTAGTCGAATGGATCGAATATTTGACCGAATATTCTTATTCAGGGGGTTACCAAATAGAATATTGTTATTCGATCATTATTCAGATCAACCCAAATATTCAGCCTGATAATTCGAGTATTTGGTTCAATATTCGACCGACTATCACAAAGATGGCTGATTTTTTCAATTTTACTTTTTTATAGGCTCCCATTTATCCCGATATCAACATAAATGTTAAAGCTCCATATATATAACTTGTTAATGGGTACTTTTATCTTGGACTCTTATTGATTGATGACCATATATATAAATAAATAAAAATATATATTAGACATAACTTATATTTAAAATAATTGAAAATTACATAACTGGATAACTCTGAATATTCTCTCGAGTACTGAATATTCTTTATCTAATGACCCCTCCGACTGGATATCGAATACCGATTTCTGCAACACCACTTTTACCATGAGCAAAAACATTCTCCAAAGACATTCTTCCCCCTGGAATATGACGCCATCTATGCTAACCACGCCGACTATAGAATAGCAGAACCTAAATATTAGGAGAATTGTTGCCCCTCCCAACCATCAATCGACTCTAAAAAGACATTCCACTTTAATTGATGTAATTGGGATTAAGGGTTTCCCTCGACATAAGGAACCACACCCCTCTTCAATAGAATCAGCTTATCCCACCCATTATTTTCAAAATGTATTATTTTTTTAAAAGGAAAAAAGGGTGTGGTGTCCTAAATACGAGCACCCAAAAACTTCTATAAGCACAAGTTTTAAGTATCGAAAGTACAGAAACCGGGAATCACATTGGTCGTGGCATGTTTCAATACATTCTCCACACAAAACTTCACTCTCAAAATCCACCTCATCTCTCGCAAGCTAGAATGCCCACTGCATAGCCTCCACACTTTCTCACGAACACCATTTCAAATTACCAACCCGAGACCAATCAAACACATCACAAAAAGCAGAGGCACTCTCAAAGGCCATCTCTTGAGATGATACAAGAAAAGAAAAGGTGATCAATATTCTCCAGATATTTGGCACATTGTTGACAAGAGCCATTTATCCCCTGAAAGACTCTTGTCCTCTAAGCAAGAGTCATCATCATGCTCATTCACATCAGCCATAAAAATATCTTGACCTACAAATGGGTCTTCCATTCCCAAATTTGCTAGTACTTTGTTGGACCAAAATTGTTGAAGCATAAAACACCTTATACGAACAACGCACATTCCTTGGTTCACATCCAATGCAAATAGCTAAGGGCATCGGTCGCACACAAACCATGCCCACTCTAGTCGTCGATATAACACCAAAAGGTGCCACCATCAACCAAGACATGCTTCAACAAGGGTGAGATCTCAAGAAGAATGGAACATGCCCCTATTCCATAGTTTTGAGGGGGAGTGCACTCGCCCAAACCTATGCAGACAACTCAGTTGAAACTCCATAAATATTCCACATCATGGAGTAAGTTTGAGCCATTGGCCCAAATGCGGGAAACCCACTTGGCACACAATGCCATGTTTATCACCTCCAGGCTAAGAACACCCAATCCCCCATTCTCAACAAACAACATCTTCCAACTCACCAGTAACCATGAGCCAGAACAAAAAAATCTCTATATAGACGATTCCAAGCGCCTCCAAACCCTAATAGGAAGCAAGTACAGTTGTAGAGTGTATGATTGGGCCTTTATGTGTTGTGAGATATTCTGAAATGTGATTTCATGTAAAGAGGTTTAACTACACAAATCTTCTAACAAATGCAATTCCGGTGATAATGCAAAACACCTGGCACTGAAGTTATGACGAATTTTCAAATCACTAGGTAAACCTATATTAAAACAATTAGAAAATGTGAACCCCGCTCAGCAATATGATTATTGCCTATGGGAAACTTCATCATGCTTAACAAGTTTACATGGTCGCTGAATCCAAGTCTGAAAATCCAAGATAAAAAGTTAGTGATAAACGTTCAGGCTCAATTTTGGACAAACTTTCAGTGGTTTATGTCACGGTAAATTCAATAATCACTAAGGGTTCCAATCACTTTTGATGAAATTTTTGCCACAAACTATGCACATTTCTAAATCCCAAACGATATCATACTTTCAATAATCACCAAATTTTCTATTGAAAATGTGTTGCAATGAAGAATAGGCAATGACGATATAGTATTCTACAATTTCACTTTAATCCCATAGGTTATGAGACTTGAAGATCAGGGATTGAGATCAAGATTAGTGATGTCGCAAATATATGCCGACCGAGTAATAATATTAAACAACTGTATAGAAAGTTACAAGCAAACCACACATTTGTAAGAGTTTAGAAAATCAAGAGAAAAATCTTACTTTTTTCATGTTATCCTCTAGTATTTCATGTGTACAATAATAGCGTTTGGCATTAGCAGGATCATGAAGCTCAACAGTCACATACCATCGAAGAAAACTGGCAATCTCAATATTGTGTGACGCTGTTCAAAATAAGAAGTGGAAAATTAAACATCATCATTCAAAATTCGAAGGGGTATATAGTGAAATAAGTGGAAATTTAAATCAACATCATCATTCAAAATTGGAAGGTTCGGCATATAGTGAAATACATCAGGAATCAAAGAACTCTGAATTTAGTATTAGCACATCACAACTTCTGCCAAAAAGGGCATTCAATAAAATCTACGAGCAATAATCATCTTCTACTTAAAGACTATAGATGCCATGTAAAAACTGAGAAAACGCAGCTGTCTATTAACTGGCCAGTAATGGGGACCTGTAACATCCCTTGAAAAATGCCATAAGATAATTGGTTTTCCTTTTTAGAAAGGTATACATTACATAAATACGAGATAGTCTACCAATACACACAGCACAAAGAATGTGCATAACATAACGTGTGGATGGGAGAAAAGTGTCTTGGTAATTGACAATATAGTTCCCAAGGTACTTACCACGTTGCACAAGGAAAATTGATAATCTGGACTTGTCAGAACGCTCGAATCGAAGGGCTTGGACCAATTGGAGGAGATAACACTGCATCTCTTCATCATCTGCTCTTTCCAGAACACTTATAGCATATGCACGAACCTGGAAGAAAGTGTTGACACAATACACAGATATGTTTAATAATAGATTAAGCTTCAGCTACTAATAAAGATAATCATGCTTACTGTGTAAGTGATAAATCTTGTGTTCAAATGATTTTACATCAAGAAACGGAGGCGAAACAAAAAGCTACTGATATTAAAAATCCCACCACATTTTCAAAAAAGGTAATGCTAACTACCAAGCAATGAGTGTGTTCTAGTTAATGATCTCAGCGATACAGAGATATCAAAAAGGATGATCATGAAAAAATGAATAATACCCAACAATGAGCTAACCCGGAACGATTCCATCCAGACATCAGTTAGAACCTAGCCAGAATGCTTCTTACAACACGAGAGCTTGTTTGGTAGTGGTCTTTGCCAGTATTTTTGTGGGACCAACCCCTTCCTCATGGTTTGAAAAAGTTAGAACCCACCCCAAGTAGGAAGCGGATGTTCCTCTTCCTGCAACATCTTCCAAGGTGTATTTGATTCTGTGTGCTTACCTTTTGGTGACTTCCAGTATACCCTGGCACTTCTGCCTTTCAATCTGCAACATCACCATTGTTGTTTCCTCCTTTTCTTATTCCCACCATCATAAGTGCAATTCCATGCTGTAGAGATATATTTTAGTTTATGATATTCTCGTTTGTACCTTTCTCCTATTTTCTGTTTCCTGTTGGACTCTGTATTTTACCCATACGCTACTCCCCTATATAAGAGAGCCTAGGGCGTATGGAATAAACACGTTTTCTCATTTTCCCAACATGGTATCAGAGCGACGGTACTAGACCGGAGTTCTCGAACCAAACCCTAACCCTAGCCTCCACCCTCAAGCCCTCCGCACGCGCCGCGCGTTGCCTCGCGCCGCCTCGCTCTGCCCTGGTGTCGGCGCTCATGTGTGTCGCCTCCTGCTCGATCGCGCACGCGTCTGTGCGCACGCCTGTGCGCTTCTGTACGCGCTTGTGCGCACCTGCTCGATCGCGCACGCGCCTGTGCATAGGAGCACGCTCCTGTGCGTGTGAAGACGTGTGCCTGTGCGCCTGTGCGTTGGTGCACGTGAAGTCTGTGCGCCTGTGCGCGTGAACCTGTGCACCTGCGCACCTGTGCACGTGAAGTTGTACGCCTGTGTGCGTGAAACACTGTGCATGAAGCTGTGCCGTGCACGCCTTGGTGCGTGCCCTTGTTCGTGATCCTGCACGCGCATTTGCGCGTGTGATTTCCGTGTGTGTGCAGCCCTAGGCCAGCACGCGTGCGGCTCCAGCCTCGTTCCGCGCGCGTGTCTCCAGAGTAATGGGTTTGGTTGCTTGCGTCTACACATGCAACTAAACCCGTTAATGTCCGTGTAGACAATCATATCTTCAGTCTACTCCCCTAGTCTTCCAATATCATAATGTCAAAAAGCAAGGCAGATATTTCATCTACAGGCGCCTTCAGAGGTCCAACGCATATTGTGAAGATGGATGGTTCAAATTATGAACTGTGGGCCATGCAGTTCATGAGTACGATGAATTCTACCGATAAGAAGCACATTCTTACTGAGGAAGAGCCTGATCAGAAGACAGGGGTTAATGCCTCTTGAGAGGCAGATGACGCATATGCCAAAGTCTGGCTCTCCGGAACATTAGCAATTGAGATTGCTAACGATATTCTCCATCAGCCCACTGCCAAAGCAATGCAGGACATTCTGGTTGCCACCTATTCACAGGCAAAGAATGAGACGAAGATTCTGCAACTTCAGCATGACATCTTTACAATCAAGCAGAATGGACGGCCTCTACACTCATTGTACACGCCTTTAAGTGGAATGTTTGAGAAGCTTTATAGCTTCATGCCTCTCACAGCCACTCCAGAGCAACAGAAGACCTATCAGAATGCCACTATGGTGGGTGTTTTTCTGGCTGCCCTTGATCCAGAGTACGAGGCAGCACGTTCCCAGATCTTGGCGGATTCCACTATTCCTCCTATGGAGGAAGCTTTTCATAGGCTGAGTCGTATCACTGTTCCTTCGTCTACTGCAAATCAGACCGCCTCAGCCATGGCAGCCAATCGAGGTCGTGGGAGTCAACATCAGTTCCGTGGCCGTGGACCTCGAGGCAGAAGAGGCCGTGTTCGGCCATCATGTACTTTTCGCCATCGTTCTGGATATACCGAAGACACATGCTATTCTAAACATGGGTTTCCTGCTTCTGCACGAGTAGCTGAACAGATTGAGCCTCCATCTGCTTCATCTATGGATCAGCACTTTGATGACCTAGTAGCTCGTCTGAGGGGCATTATTCCTCCTTCTGGTCCCGCTGCATCAGCGCCTACTTCTGAGAGTCACTCCGACGTTGCTGCGTCTGCATCGACCAGTACATCAGGTAGCACTTATGCATTCACTAGCAGTAGTGGATCAGATACTTTAGAGTGGATTATGGACTCTGGTGACACGCATCATCTGTGTGGTGATCAAGGTCTACTTACAGGACACCGACAGGTTTCTCCAGGCCGCACTGTGGATATTGCTAAAGGGACACATTCCCCGATTACTGGTCAGGGGGAGATTAGACTGACACCATCCATGCATCTCAAGAACGTGTTACATGCGCCTGATTTTTCGATGAATTTGTTGTCCATTAGCCAACTGACGAAGAATTTACATTGTCGAGCAATTTTTTATCCATCTTCTCTCATTTTTCAGGACATCCTTACGGGCAACGTGATTGGGCGTGGCTATGAGCAAGGTGGCCTCTATCGCCTTAGTCGGACCTCTTATGCTGGAGCCTCATCTCTACCTGCAGGATCCATCTCCCCATTACTGCGGCACTTGCGCTGTGGACATCTACCGCTTCAGAAATTGAGTCATGTGTTACCCCAGGTTTCACCTCACACGTCCATCTAATGTGAGGCTTGTCAGTTGGGAAAGCATCATCGGTCTACCTTTCCCAGTCGTCAGTGTCAGAGTAGTCACTCCAAGTTTGAGTTGTTTCATGTCGATATCTGGGGTCCTAGTTATGTTCCTGATCATCAGGGACACAGGTTTTATATAGTTATTGTGGATGATTTCTCTCGTGTGGCGTGGGTCTTTCTGTTAAAGAATAAATCAGAAGCGGGGAATATTATCATCAATTTCATTAATGAAGTTCGTAATGTTTTTCTGCAACTGTTAAAAATGTGAGAAGTGATAATGCACTAGAATTTTATACCGATACCCTCTCCAATTATTTTTCATCTCAAGGGATTATCCACCAAACATCCTACGCCTATACTTCCCAACAGAATGGGATTGCTGAAAGGAAACATCGTCATTTACTTGATGTCACCGGGTCGCTTCTTATACAGAGTCATGCCCCTCATTCTTTCTGGGGTGATGCTGTTCTTCAGCATGTTATCTCATTAATCGTATGACGTCATCTGTCTTAGGTGAGAAGATTCTATTCTCTTGTTTTTCCTGACAAAGAATTGTTCTCCCTCACTCCTCGTGTGCTTGGCTCGGCTGCCTTTGTCCACCAATAATCTCAAGGGATTGACAAGCTCTATCCTAGGGATGTCAAGTGTGTCTTCGTCGGGTACTCAAGAACACAGAAGGGGTACAAGTGTTATGATCTACTTGTTAGTGCTGATGTTACCTTTTTCGAATCTGTTATGTACTTCTCATCTACAGGTGATCAATTGGTATCCTCTGACACACTGATGCTATATACATGCCACCACCACCATCACCTCTACCACCTCCACCGCTACCATCTCCTACACCTCCTGTCACTGTGCCTGTTTCACCATTGACATTCCACTATACCCGTCGGCCTGCTTCTGCTCATGGTCACCGCTCATCATCTAGCTCGCCTGAGGTATGTTCTGAGAATATTAATATTGATGGATCTGATGATTTCCCTGAGCAGGATGTGTTACAGAGGCCAGATGAGGAGGCAGGTGATTTAGATCTACCTATTGCTCTTCGAAAGTAGAAGCGCAGCTGCGCGTCATATCCTATAGCATCTTCTGTGTCTTTTGATCGCCTAACTAGAGAATTCAGAAACTTTGTCATTGCACTATCAGCGGTGGATATTCCACGGAATTACCAAGACGCATTGAATGATAGTCGATGGCGTTTAGCCATGGAGGAAGAAATGGCTGCTCTTCAGTCCAGAGGCACCTGGAACCTTGTTACTGCACCTACTGATGTGTCTACAGTTAGCTGCAAGTGGGTCTTTACAGTTAAGCAGAATGCAGATGGCTGCATTGACAGATACAAGGCACGCCTGGTTGCTCGTGGTTTTACACAGACATATGGGGTGGATTATCTTGATACATTCTCGCCGGTTGTTCGTCATTCCACCCTACGGATCCTCCTCTCTGTTGCGGTTACCCGTGATTGGCCACTATACCAATTAGATGTGAAGAATGCATTCTTATACGGTGACTTACAGGAGGAAGTCTACATGCAACAGCCACCTGGTTTTGCTGTTGAGGGGGGGTATCCTAAGGTATGCAGACTTCATAAGGCTATCTATGGCCTTAAGCAGAGCCCTAGAGCTTGGTTCCAGAAGCTCTCAGACCTGTTTGAGAAACAGGGGTACATACGTTCTAATGCAGATCATTCCTTATTCGTACAGAAGACACCCAGAGGTATTATTGCAATTATGGTGTATGTAGACGATATCTTGATTACAGGTGATGATGAACGGGGAATTCAGGGGGAAAAAGAAATGTTGGGTCGTGAATTCATCACCAAGGACCTTGGAGTTCTTAGATATTTTCTAGGACTGGAATTCGCCAGAAATCCTCATGGGATGGTAATGACCCAGAGGAAATATGTCACCGACCTATTGAGTGAAACAGGAATGCTTGGTTGCCGACCTGCCACTACACCTATGGATCCCAGTATGAAATTATATGATGACGACACTGATGAGGTGGATAGGAGAAGGTACAGAGAATTGGTGGGCAAGCTTCGCTATGTTACTATTACCAGACCCGATATCTCCTTTGTTGTGAGTCGAGTAAGCCAGTTCATGGAGCAACCACGTCAGGTACACATGGATGCTATACATATGATACTCAGGTACCTTAAGTCATCTCCAGGTGCAGGTCTGATGTTTAAGAAAGGCAAGGAGGTTACTATCTCAGCATGTGCAGATGCAGATTACGCAGGATGTCCTAAGGATAGGAAGTCCACCACTGGGTTTGTTGTGTATGTTGGAGATTCTCTAGTCTCATGGAGAAGCAAGAAGCAAACGATTGTAGCAAGGTCTAGTGTTGAGTCTCAATATATGGCTATGGCCCAGGTCAGTACAGAAATGATGTGGGTAAAGACTGTGCTTACAGATCTATATATAGAAGTCTCGCTTCCTATGGCTCTGGAATGTGACAATCAGGCGGCTTTATTCATTGCAAATAATCCAGCATTTCATGAACGAACCAAGCACATTGAGGTTGATTGTCACTTCACACGTGATATGATTCAGAAGGAGGTTATTGTTACATCTCGTGTTAGCTCAGAGGGCCAAACTGCAGACATCTTTACCAAGGCATTACTTCGAGGGTTGTTCCAGAAGTGTTCGTCCAAACTGAGCATGATTGATATCTATGCTCTACCTTGAGGGGGAGTGTAGAGATATATTTTAGTCTATGATATTCTCGTCTGTACCTTTCTCATATTTTCTTTTTCCTGTTGGACTCTTTATGTATTTTACCCATAGGCTACTCCCCTATATAAGAGAGCCTAGGGCGTATGGAATAAACACGTTTTCTCATTTTCCCAACACATGCCAAATATAATTAAAGTAAACTTCCATTCGTTTCTCCACTGCCAATGATTTGTTTATCCCCATTTGACAGCAATCAACATCACGGGCTTCATTGCTACCTATACAGTGTTGCAGCTACCAATAACCCAAAGAACAATAGGGATGGAAAGATTGGATTCCAGAGCAAAGTAAGAAGATAACAAAGAGAAGATATATGAGTCAAGCACCAAATTTCTGCTTCAATCTGAACTGGATTTGCAATAGTCATTATGCATTTAGATAGACAACGAGTTTACCCTCCAAATTTCCTTTTGTGTTTAGACATGGAGAGCTAAATTCCTAAGTAGTACCTGGGAATTACTTAAATACCCATGTTCTATAAAATGTATTTTTTTACATAGAAACTACAAAGGTGTCGCATGTTCAACATGCGACACCTGAAAAGTTTTTTTTTACCCCGTAACCACAGAAGTGTCGCATCTCCAATATGCTATATGTATAGCGCATATCCAATATGCGATATCTGGGCTAAATAAAAGTCGAACATTTTCCGTCGGACTCCCCACGCGAATCAGAAGGTTCTCAAGCAGTTGCCGCCCGCGATCCCCCCCCTGTGGCACTTGTCGTCCTCGGCCTCCCCCACTCCGAGAAACCTCGTTTTTTATCACTCCTAAGTGCGCGAAGAACTCCTTTTCCGTGTCTTCTTTGGTCGGTACCGTCCTAGCCTCCACTACCTCCCACTAGGGCTTAGCCGTTCTTCCATACATTGGGACTTGGTAAAAAAAATTCTTGAGATTGTTGATTGTATAATATGCATATGATTCTTCATTTCATGAATGTATTTTTTTTACTTGTACATTGTGTCACGTATTAGGTCAGAATGGAGGCGTTGTAGTGTATGTTCCATTTGAAGGGTACGCTTATTGGCGGTTCGACGACCAACGTACGGGGGTTTGGATTAATGCCTAATACGACGTTCGATGAGATTTTGAACTTGGTTTACCGTAAGTTCAACCTGGATGCCAATAGTCAAATGATTACTACATCGCATCCCTCGAGGCCCAGGGGAAGAACCGTCATTCCTCTATCGTCGATGATGATGATGTGCAGGGAGTTTTTGTGTATGCTCGGCCCATTGGGAAACCAATGCCAATTGACATTATTGTTGAAGATGTCTCTGAGAGTGAAGTCCCCAATGTTGTCGATACCACGAGACCATCCGTTGTCCCGAGTACACAACCAACAGTTGTCCGTAACACACCACCAACAATCTTACCTAGCATACAACCAACAGTTGTCCCTAACATGGAACCCTCCTTTGATACTGATGTGCCTATAGCACAGCCATGTACGGATCAGGAATGGCGGATGAGTGACTCATTGATGGGAGAGGTTAATCACGCTTTGGATGATTTCATTCCTTGGGGATCATATGATGACCTGGAAGAAGGTAGTGACTGGAATGTCGACGATGATGCGGTAGACGAGGAGATCCCAGCTGATGAACAAAGCACGCAGCATGTAGTTCCCCGTATACCCTCTTTTAGGGTTAGAGGATCAAATACTCGTTCAACCTATGAAGACGACATTCGAAAGAAGTCTCGACTTGATGGTGTCGTTGACGAAATACGCAAGGGTAGAACCTTCAAAAATAGGGAAGATTTGATTTACGCTGTAAAGAAGTATCACATTCTGGCATACTATGACTTCATTGTCAAGGAATCCACCAGCTTGATATGGTCGTCTTTTTGCACACAGAGATCGAATGGATGTGTTTGGTATTTACGAGGACATTTTAGACAATTTGATGGATTGTGGGTGATCTCCAAGGTTGTTGGGGCACACACTTGTATAAACCCTACAGTTAATCAGGATCACCCTCAGTTGGACTACAAATTCATGTCCAGATCATTGCTAACTCTTATTAGGGATGACCCTAATGTTCGTGTTTCGAGTTGTAGAGCTCACATCCACGAGATGTACAACTACTTGGTTACAAAGAAAAGGGCTTGGGATGCTCGGAGGAATGCAATCGGAATTGTATTTGGTGACTGGAAGAAGTCATACACTGAAATGCCTTATCTATTGCATGCAATGAAGGCTGCTACTACTGGGATTGAAATTGATATTGAATACAGTGACCATCCTGATCCTCGGAAACCGCATTGCTGTAGATTTGAACGATGCTTTTGGGCATTTGGGACTTCAATTGAGGTATTCAATTATTGTCGCCCTTTGATTAGTATTGATGGGACCCATTTGTACGGGAAGTACAAACAGAAATTGCTCATTGCTTGCGGGATTGACGGGGATAAACATATTGTTCCCCTTGCATTCGGAATTGTTGACGAGGAATCCGGTCCTTCATGGAAGTGGTTTCTATCGTTGGTACGTATCAGGGTAATCGGCATGCGAGCTGGGCCAATATGTATCATTTCCGACCGCAACTCTGGAATAAAATCCGCTATGAAAGATGCTGATGTGGACTTATTGGAACCCTTTGCATATTAGCGGTTCTGTATAAGGCACGTCGCGAGCAACTTCAATAGCGTTTTCAAAAACGGCTCAATGAAAGCCCTGCTTCAAACAGCAGCATTACAAACGACTACTAGAAAGTTCATGTACTTCATGAGGAAATTACAAGAGTGGAATAATGAAGCAGGTAGATGGTTTTCGACTCATGATTGTCTTCGTGAGCAATGGACCTTGGCTTACGATGGTGGTTATAGGTTTGGTCAGATGACTACAAATTTGAGCGAAAGCTACAATGCAGTTCTCAAAGATGTTGTTGCTTGCCAATCTCCGCGTTGATCGAGAAGACTTTTTATAATTTTTTTTTTTGAAACTCAAAAACGGGGGACGCACTCGATGGTGCTCTCCCCAAATTTATTAATGGAGAGAAGAGTAAAAGAGAAGAGAGAGACTTACAGGGGGGGAAACGCAGAGAAAAAGTGAAGGAAAGATAACAAAATCACAAACGGACTACATCACAAGATGATACCCCGACAACGCCAAGAACCAGTTAAGTGCTAGACCAATCACAAACCAGGCGTGAAGCAGAAATGAGGACATTTTCCGAATAGAATCTTTGGCCAGCAAACAGAGCCTCATTCCTAGCATTCCAGATGCACCATAACCGAGCGATGGAGGAGAGAACGTCGATCCTACTCCTTGTCCGAGAACGAGCCAAGCAGTCGCAGAAGGAAGCAGAGCTGGAAGCGTCAAGCCAAGTCAGGTCCGACCAAATACGGCGCGTAGAACCGCAGCAGAAGAATAGGTGGTCAATAGTCTCATCCTCCTGATTGCATAGACCACAGATAGGCGAGACCGCAGGGAAGAACACGGCACACCTACTACGAGACAGAAGACGCCCACGACGGAAAAGCCATAAGAAGATGCCAATCCGTTCTGGAACCCTTAGGCCCCAAAAGAATTGGCAATCCCTGAGCAGCGAGTCATCAACCACGACCAAGGGCGGAAGAAGGGCCTTGTAATCGTCACGGACAGAGAAGGAGCCGTTCTTCCAGCATAGGTGATCACGACCCCCCAACGGCGAAGGCGAGACCGCGAGGATCTCCAGGAGGGACATAAACTCAAGTTGCCGTTGTTCGGAGAGGTTGGCCATAAATCTCGGCCCCCAAGCAGCGCCATCCCAATAAGAAGCCACCGTAGCGTCAGGATCATCCACCAACGCAAAAAGCCGGGGGAATGCATCTCTAAGGGGACCCCTACCGGTCCAATCATCGCCCCAAAAACGAGTCAGGGAGCCATCACCCAGTTTGCTGACAAAGAGTGCACGGTTACGAACAAAAGTGTTGCCAATATCACGCGCGAACTGAGAGGAAGAAGCCATAAACCGGGCATCCATAACCGTGGCCAGCGACCGGTCAATACCAACCGCCCACCTTAAGAAATTAAGCATCAAATTATTCTCTGGCCCATAAAGGCGCGCAACCCATTTAAGAAGAAACGCCTCATTAACAAGAGCCAATCTCCTAACCGCCAGCCCCCCCTCCTTTTTTGGCCTAGTCACATCATCCCAAGCCACCAAAGGAACGCCGCTACGCACCTCCCCCTTCTTACCCCAAAGGAACTTCCGCAAGCAAGAGTCGACCCGCCGACTAATTCTCTTGGGCATCCCCTTAACAGAAAGGAAGTAGATCGGCAGAGAAGAGAGGACCGACTTAAGGAGAACCAGACGCCCGCCCCGAGAGAGGATAGCGGCACGCCAGCCAGCCAAGCGGGCAGCCATGCGGTCCAACAATGGTTGCCAATCCCTTAAACGAGCCCGGCCAACAGACAACGGAAGGCCAAGGTAATCCAGAGGAAGAGAGCCCACTGCGCAGCGCAATATTCTCGAATAAGTTTCCACCTCCGCCGTGGGAATAGAAAAAGGGACCATAGAGGATTTATTATAATTGATGGTAAGCCCCGAAGCCTCGCAATAAAGTTCCAGAGTGGTTGCCATGCCCGCAATATTCGAGTCATCACCCTCAATAAAGCAGATGGTGCAAACTGAATAAGAGGCAAAGAGAAGGGCCCAAGCGAGCACCCACTAGACAGACCGGCCCCGACGACGTTGGTAACCATAGATGAGAGAACGTCCGCAGCCAGAACGAAAAGTAATGGGGCAAGGGGGCAACCTTGCCGAATTCCCCGACGGGTCTGGAAAAAGCCCCCCGCCAAACGCCCGTTAAGCAAGACCGAGAGAGAGGCCGAGGTGACACAGCGGCGAACCCAGGAGATCCAAGTCTGGGGGAATCCCCGCTTCTGCAGAATAGACCATAAAAAGCGCCAGTCAAGGGAGTCGTACGCCTTAGAGAAATCGATTTTCCAAAGAACCCCCCTAGTGGCGTTCTTGTGCCAGGCATGAATGATTTCAGACGCCACCGCGTAGCAGTCGCCAATCTGTCTCCCCTTAATAAACGCCGCCTGGGAGGGGGAGATAAGCGAATCAAGGAGCGGGGCTAAACGGCGAGCTAATACCTTGGCAATGATAAGGTAGATAGCATTCGAGATGGAGATAGGTCTGAAATCCTCGATCCGGGTGGCGGTAGAAGTCTTTGGGATGAGAGCGATGATAGACTTGTTGAGCCTGTTGAAGCCGTTATTACCAGTACAAAATTCTTGAGCGACCTCCATAACGTCCTGAGATAGGATATCCCAAAATTCCTTGTAGAAAAAAACCGGGAAGCCATCAGGCCCTGGGGAAGCATCAGAGTTAAGAGACCAGACCGCATCTTTCAATTCCTCCAACGAAATCCGACGAGAGAGGCGATCAACATCCGACTGAGGGAGCACAGTGGCTCCCCTACCCGACCATCGCCATAGGCGCGACGCCCTGCGCCCATACCATTCTTTAAAATAAGCCGAAGCAGCTTCACCCAACTCCCGCTCCCCCTGAACGTGGGACCCATTGATGAGAAGAGAAGAGATAGAATTAGACCGCCGGCGTCCCGAAGCAACTCTGTGAAAGAACGCCGAGTTGGCGTCGCCCTCCTTAAGCCAACGCAGACGAGAACGTTGGCGCCATTCAATTACGCGCTTGCGATCCTCCAATCTGACCCTATCCAGGGCACTAGCGCGTTCAAGCAACTCTTCAGAATTAAGATCGCGATCGTTCTCAACACGATCAAGCCGCAAAATCACGTCCTCTGCCTCCACACGGGAGGCAATGCGGGCTGAGCGGGAGGCCTTCTTGTAAGTCGCCAGCATCTTCCTGAGAGAAGAGATCTTATATTCCAAGCGACGAGCGGCATTGCCTGAGGGAGAGAGCTGGGACCAATGGTGTCGCACCATATCATGGAAGCCAGGCTCCAAGAGCCAAGACCGCTCAAATCGGAACATAGAGCGCGGGCGAATCTCTTCCCCGGAAGACCAGAAGATGGGGTTATGATAAGAGAAGGAGCGCGGTCTCGATTCAACAAAGCATAAAGGAAAGGTCGCCAGCAAAGAATTATTCGCCAAAAAACGATCAAGCCGCGATCGCGAGGAGCTATTCCGCCACGTGAATGAAATGTCGTTAGGAACCATCGATTCAAGAGCCAAGTCATTAATTATCTCCAGAAAGTCCGGGGAACCCGGATCGAGGCCACCGCGCCCACGCGGTCGATCAGTAGCATGCAGAGTAACATTAAAATCCCCGCCAATCAGCCACGGGACGTCCCCAAAGGTATTCGCATCCTGCCGTAAGTCATCCCATAATTCACGACGGGCAATATGGCAGATAGGGGCATAAACACAAGAAAAAGCCATGCAACGATTCGTCCTCCCACACATAAGCAATACAGAAATCGAGTGGCGACCCAAGCGACAGGATAAAAACGCAAAACGAGAAGAGCGCCATGCCAAGATTGCACCACCCCGAGCACCCAAGGCGTCCAACGCTCGGAAGTCATCGATCTGACCAGCCCCAAAAGACCGCCATATAGTGTCGTCCACCGCCTGAAGCTTCGTCTCCTGCAGGAAGGCAATATCACAGGACCATTCCACAAGGCGTGATCCCAAAATTCGCCTCCGCTCCGCATCACCCAAGCCACGAACGTTCCAAGATATAATCTTCATTTAAACAACAAAAATATATCCCCCAAAAAGAAGAAGAGGCCCACAAAAACCACCAGAGCCAGAGAAGCACTCAGATCCCACCTTGCGGCTGACCAGCCATAGGGACAAGGCCCGCCGCCTCAGCAATGGCGTCACGCAAATTTTGGCAAGTAGATACCACAACAGATGAGGAGAAGAAACGCCTCCTAAAGTAGCTTCTGCCATAACGAGAGGAGGGAGATAGTTCACGCACCACAGCAGCCTCCAGAGGAGTGGTTGGGTCATCGCCATGGTTCGTAATAAAGGAGTTCAGATTGGTCTGAATAAGTTGCTGGCTCATATCGCTTGGCGGCAAGAGAATAGCATCCCCCCCACCTGACAACTGAGTGCCAAGGTCAATAAGCAGCGGCCTGGACATCGGCGTAGCGGGAGAGAGAGAGTCTTCCATAAAACCAGAGAGAGGTACTGCTCGAATAGGCCGAGGGCATTCCACGTTAGAGTCGGATAAGAGATGCTCCGAGCCGATAAGTGAGTCCGAGAACGGATCCGAGAGGGACTGCCCCGAGGAGGCCTGTATAGGGGCCCATATAGAATTTACGAAAGGGTCAAATGGGATGAACGAACTGGCCTGGGGGGGGACCACTTGCATTAAGTCTGGCCCCATAAATGAAATGTCTGAGGAAAGCGAATCAATATCGAGAATAACAGCGTCAGAAGGCGAAGGGACATTCTGAATCTCAACCGCCACCAAGTCTTTTGAATTTCCCCATGCATGCGGGAAGCGAAACGCCTCCGCACCCGCACGTGCAGATTGATGCATGCACGTCGCCGCTTCGGAAACCATGCCAGGGCGGACCACGTGGCAAAAGGGAGATGAACCGACCTGAGTATGCATCGCCTGAGACGCGGCGGCGAGTAGCGGCCGATCGGCCGCCACCGACGGAACCACCGGCGTGCCCGTAGGGGGAAGGAGAGAGAGTTCCAGGGAAAAGGTCCATCGACCCAGCGAGAGTTTGTCCAGGCGGATCTTACCCGCCAAGTCTGCAAAGAAAGCGGCCGGAGCCGCCACCAAAACACGGCAGTATCGCCAGTCAGCACCGGGAGAGAGCCCATCATCAAGGACCTGAAGGACCTGGCCCCAGCTAGAGAACGCCTTGGAGAGAGCATGCACCGTCCGAGACAGGAAGGGCACCCCCCGCACAACGGCCATCCTGACCTCCGTCGAGAAAACCCCACCATCAGACACCCGCAACCCCCTCCACTGGACCCCAGCGAGATCTTTGCACAGAGTGACTCTCTCCCGCTGTTCCGGGGAGAGACCCCGAAGACAACAGCGCACCTCATCAAGGGAGATAAAGTCACCACGAAAGCCACCACCCAGAAGGGACAAAGTAGCATCACGAACTTCATCCAGCGAAGTAGAGCGGTTCCGGAGCACCCCAACAAGCACCGAGTGGGCTGAAGACGGGCCCGGACGTACGGGCAAATCTTCCACCCCCGCGCCGAGAACATCCACAACAGGACCAGGCCCCGCCGAAGGAATGGAAGGTACCGCCGACGACGGTTCCCCCAGCACCGGGGCATCCTGGGGGTGCCCCCCCCCACCTTGGGGTCAAGCGAAGCCGAGTCACCAGAGGAAAGAGGGATAGACGAAATATCACCAACCTGGACACCTTCAGCGGCAGTATGCTCTGGAGGAGAAGAAGTAGCAGTCGCCACCACCTGGGCGAAAGATCGAGAGTCACAAGCACCGCGTGGACGAGGATCGCCCTCCGATACACGCTTAGCAGCTACCCGCGGCCCCGAGGCGGGCAAAGAAAGCCAGCATGAGGCCCGCCTATGGCCAATCTTCCCACAAAGAAAGCAACGCGGCGGAAGATAGCACTCGGAAGCAGAATGACCCCGAGAATCACACCTGAAGCATCGCTTACCCAGTTTTGCATGGGTCACCCGGGTCCAGCCAGCGTCTCCATCCTCAGCCATAGCAACCCGAGATCGCGAGAAGGCACGGCTCTCCCTGGCAAGAGAGAAGCCACGCGACTTCGGTCTCCACGCCCTCTGCAAAGCAGGAAACCCCCGATGACCAAAACCCTCCCGATAACTATCCACACGTCCCACCCGACGTGCCCCTCGAGTCCCATCAGTAGTACGAGCCCAGCTCTCCCTTCGCACAACGCCCCCCCAACGCACTCCACGCCCTCCGCTACCCATCCCCCAACTACAACTCTCCAGTTGAATGCTTTCTTTCAAGACTTTTTATAATTGTGTGTTATACTTTAACCAGCATGCTGAAGAGGCAAGCGCAACCATTGTTGCAGGCCGTAAATTCACGCATTATGCATCCACAGATTTGAACCGTTGGAGTGCAGCTGCGAACGGGCACACAGTAACTCAAATACAAATACAGCCGGATATATTGTTCGAGGTTTCTAGCAGTGTTCGACGGACGTCTAGTGGTCTTCGTGGTCGCAAACAATACACGGTAAATTTGCTCCAACAGAAATGCACATGTAATAAGTGACAAGTTTTCCGTATCCCATGTTCCCATGCCATTGCGGTCATTTCAAAACGTCGAGCGGAAGTGGATTCCTATGTTGGAGAGTGGTACACGTGGCAACACCAGCTGAAAGTTTATGGAGGGAAATTTTTCCCCATCAGTGATCGGGAAACGTGGGCACCTTTGAACTATCGAGAATTACGTCCTAAAAGTATATAATCCAATGGGATGAGCGGGAAGATATAGTCGTTGATATCGATCGGTCCAATGGGATCGTTGCGATGCCCTCCTACGAGCAATGGTATAGGACGATTACTAGAACATTTGTTGGACGACTAGGTGCAACTCTGGCAAGCAATGTAAATGCTCGGACAAACTTTGTTGTAAATTACTTCCAGAAGTTTCCATGAAATTTACCTCTATGTATTTTTTTTGGATGCAGCTCGCCAAGTCGAGCCGGATATATGATATTGGACACGAGGAATGCCACGAGATTGCGACACAAGCAAAGGCGGAAATGGAGCAGTGGTTGTCGTTTCAATTTGCAGATGCCGTAACAATACATGACGACCATGCTGATGTGGCTCAGACGGAGGCCAGGCGAGGAAGAGCAAGCGGAAGAGGAAGAGGTCGGGGAAGGGCGTGTGAACCAGTAGCGGAACCCATGGACCATGAGGCAGCCGCTGCGGTAGATGAGGATCTTACGCCAACGGAATTGGGGACAGACTTCGTCACACTGGTTTTCGAGCGACCACGTGACGACATGCCAACCCCGCAGGCACCGCTGAGGCAAGGATTGGACGCCAGAGATACACAACCCACTTACTGCACGCTCACGCCGCCACCGATGCCAACCTTCGATGAAGACGTTGATGGGCCCTCGTAAATCAACATGATATACGAGGCGAACCGTTCGTTACCCTTCCAGCTTCGTGATTCAATGATAACATATCAGCGTAGGAGAAAGCGTTGAGTTGTACACCTTGTAGTTGTTAATGTGATACAAAAATGAAAGTGTATATCCGTGGACAATTCAATATATGTAAATTGTGTGATTGTCTTTCTGCATCAATATATATCCTTTGTGAATGTGTGTGCATCCATAACCCAGATTTGTGATTGTGGAGATTTTAATGTGTGTTCATCGACATGAAAGCACATAAATTGAGTAAGAAGAGCCACATAAATTGACAGCTATGGTTTCAGTCTGGCAGAAGAGAAGGTTCATCTATGGTCTTGTTTGGTCTCTTGTCCTAAGAAGACTAAAGGCCAAAAGAAGAGCTTCTATCTCCAGACCTGGCTTGTCAATTTCCAGCAATTATCTCATATATCGCATGTTGAACATGCGCCATCTGAGAAACTCCCTGGATTCGTTCCAGGGAGAACCTCATATGGCGCATGTTGAACATGCGCTATATGAGAAACTCCCTGGAATTGTTCCAGGAACTTTCTCACATAGCGCATGTTCAACATGCGGTATATGAGAAACTTATTGGAAGTGTTCCAGAACGTTTGTTGGGAGGAATTATATCCTGTAACGTTTGTTGGGAAAATGAGAAAACTTGTTTATTCCATCCGTCCTAGGCTCTCTTATATAGAAGAGCAGCCTATGGGTAAAATACATAAAGAGTCCAACAGAAAATAAAAATATAAGAAGAGTACAAAAGTGAATAATATATCTCTACACTCCCCCTCAAGGTGGAGCATAGATATCAATCATGCTCAGCTTGGACGAACACTTCTGGACGGCCCTCGAAGTAATGCCTTGATAAAAATGTCTGCAGTTTGATCCTCTGAGCTAACATGGGATGTAACAATAAATCCCCTCTGAATCATGTCACGTATGAAGTGACAATCAACCTCAAAGTGCTTGGTCCGTTCATGAAATGCTGGATTATTTGCAATGAATAAAGCCGCCTGATTGTCACATTCCAGAGCCATAGGAAGTGGGACTTCTATATATAGATCTGCAAGCACAACCTTTACCCACATCATTTCTGTATTGAATTAGGCCAAAGCCCTATATTCAGACTCAGCACTGGACCTTGCTACAATCGTTTGCTTCTTGTTTCTCCATGAGACTAGAGAATCTCCAACATACACAGCAAACCCAGTGGTGGACTTCCTATCCTTGGGGCATCCTGCGTAATCTGTATCTGCACAAGCTGATATAGTAACCTCCTTACCTTTCTTAAACAGCAGACGCGCACCTGGAGATGACTTAAGGTACCTGAGTATCATATGTATAGCATCCATGTGTACCTAACGTGGTTGCTCCATAAACTGGCTCACTCGACTCACAACAAAGGAGATATCGGGCCTGGTAATAGTTACATAGAGAAGTTTACCCACCAGTTCTCTGTATCTTCTCTTATCTACCTCATCAGTGTCATCATCATATAATTTCATACTGGGATCCATAGGTGTAGTGGCAGGTCGGCAACCAAGCAATCCTTTTTTCACTCAACAGGTCAGTGACATATTTCCTCTAGGTCATTACCAACCCATGAGGATTTCTGGCAAACTCCAGTCCCAGAAAATATCTAAGAACCCCAAGGTCCTTGGTGACGAATTCACGACCCAGTATTTCTTTTGCCCCCTGGATTCCCTGTTCATCATCAACTGTAATCAAAATATTGTCTACATACACCATAATAGCAATAATACCTCTGGGTGTCTTCTGTAAGAACAGGGAATGATCAGCATTAGATGGTCGGTACCCCTGTTTCTCAAACAGGTCTGAGAGCTTCTGGAACCAAGCTCTAGGGCTCTGCTTAAGGCCATAAATAGCCTTATGAAGTCTGCACACCGTAGGACACTCCTCAACAGCAAAAATAGGTGGTTGTTGCGTGTAGACTTCCTCCTGTAAGTCACTGTATAGGAATGCATTCTTCACATCTAACTGGTATAGCGGCCAATCACGAGTAATTGCAACAGAAAGGAGGATCCGTAGGGTGGAATGGCGAGCAACCGGAGAGAATGTATCAAGATAATCCACCCCATATGTCTGTGTGAAGCCTCGAGCAACAAGGCGAGCCTTGTATCTGTCAATGCGGCCATCTGCATTCTGCTTAACTGTAAAGACCCACTTGCAGCTAACTGTAGACACATCAGCAGGTGCAGGAACAAGGCTCCAGGTGCCTCTGGACAGAAGAGCTGCCACTTCTTCTTCCATGATCAAGCGCCATCGATTATCCTTCAGTGCATCTTGATAATTCCGTGGAATATCCACTGCTGACAGTGCAATGACAAAGTTCCTGAATTCCCTAGTGAGACGGTCAAACGACACAGAAGATGCTATAGGATATGACGCGCAGCTCCGCTTCTGCTTTCATAGAGCAATAGGTACATCTAAATCATATGTCTCCTCAGCTGGCCTCTGTAATACATCTTGCTATGGAAAATCATCAGATCCATCAATAGTAATATTTTCAGAACATACCTCAGGCGAGCTAGATGATGAGCGGTGACCATGAGCAGAAGCAGGTCTACGGGTATAGTGGAATGGTAATGATGAAACAGGCACAGTGACAGGAGGTGTAGGAGATGATAGCGATTCTGGTAGTGGTAGTGGTGGTGGTGGCATGTATATAGCATTAGTAGTGTCAGAGGGAACCAGTTGATCACCTGTAGACGAGAAGTACATAACAGATTCGAAAAAGGTGACATCAACACTGACTAAATACCTCATGTGCAATGGATCATAACACGTGTACCCCTTATGTGTTCTGGAGTACCCGACGAAGATACACTTGACAGCCCTAGGAGAGAGCTTGTCAGTCCCGGGAGACAACTGGTGAACAAAGGCTACCGAGCCAAACACACGAGGAGTAAGGGAGAACAATTCTTTGTCAGGAAATATAAGAGAGAATGGAATCTTCTCACCTAAAACAGATGACGGCATTCGATTAATAAGATAGCATGCAGTAAGAACAGCATCACCCCAGAAAGAATGAGGGGCATGACTCTGTATAAGAGCGACCTGGCGACATCGAGTAAATGACAATGTTTCCTTTCAGCAGCCCCATTCTGTTGGGAAGTATAGGCACAGGATGTTTGGTAGATAATCCCTTAGATGAAAAATAACTGGTAGGGTATGAGATAATAATTCGAGGGCATTATCACTTCTCACAATCTTAACAGATGCAGAAAAAACATTAGGAACTTCATTAATGAAATTTATGATAATATTCCCCGCTTCATTAATATTACCCACGACACACGAGAGAAATTATCTACAATAACTATATAAAACATGTGTCCCTGATGACCAGGAACATGACTAGGACCCCAGATATCTACATGAAATAACTCAAACTTGGAGGTACTACTCCGACACTAACGACTGGGAAAAGTAGACCGATGACGTTTTCCCAACTGACAAGCCTCACATTGAATGGACGTGTAAGGTGAAACCTGAGGTAACGCATGACGCAGCTTCTGAAGCGGTAGATGTCCAAAGCGCAGGTGCCACAATAGTGGGGAGATGGGTCCAGCAGGTAGAGTTGATGTTCCAGTATAAGGAGTCTGACTAAGGCGATAAAGGCCACCTTGCTCATAGCCGCGTCCAATCACGTTGCCCGTAAGGATTTCCTGAAAAACAAGAGAGGATGGATCAAAAATTGCTCGATGGTGTAAATCCTTTGTAAGTTGGCTAATTGACAACAAATTCATCGAAAAATCAGGTGCATGTAACACGTTCTTGAGATGCACGGATGGTGTCAGTCTAATCTCCCCTTGACCAGTAATCGGGGAATGTGTTCCATCAGCAATAACCACTGTACGGCCTGGAGAAACCTGTCTGTATCCTGTAAGTAGACCTTGATCACCACACAGATGATGTGTGGCACCAGAGTCCATAATCCACTCTAAAGTATCAGATCCACTACTGCTAGTGAATGCATAGGTGCTACCTGATGTACTGGTGGATGTAGATGCAGAAGCGGCAACATCAGCGTGACTCTCAGAAGTAGGTGTTGATGCAGCGGGACCAGATGGAGGAATGATGCCCCTCAGACGGGCTACAAGATCAAGCGTTGATCCATAGATGATGCAGCTGGGGGCTCGATCTGTTCAGCAACTCGTGCAGAAGCCGGAAATCAATGCTTAGAATAGCATGTGTCTTCGGTATGTCCAGAACGATGGCAAAAAGTACATGATGGCCGAACACGGCCTCCTCTGCCACGATGTCCACGGCCACGGAACTGATGAAGACCTCCACGACCTCGATTTGCTGCCATGGCTGAGGATGTTGGATTCGTATCAGACGAGGGAACAGTGATACGACTCAGCATATGAAAAGCTTCCTCCATAGGAGGAATAGTAGAATCTGCCAAGATCTGGGAACGTGCTGCCTCGTACTCAGGATCAAGGGCATTGAGTAAAACACCCACCATAGTGGCATTCCGATAGGTCTTCTGTTGCTCAACTTGCTCTGGAGTGGCTGTAAGAGGCATGAAGCTATAGAGCTTCTCAAACATTCCACGTAACGACGTGTACAATGAGTGGAGAGGCCGTCAATTCTGCTTGATTGTAAAAATGTCATGTTGAAGTTGCAGAATCTTCGTCTCATTCTTTGCCTGTGAATAGGTAGCAGCCAGAATGTCCCACATTGCTTTGGCAGTGGGTTGATGGAGAATATCGTTAGCAATCTCAATTGCTAATGTTCCTGAAAGCCAGACTTTGGCATATGCATCATCTGCCTCCCAAGAGGAATTAACCTCTGTCTTCTCAGCAGGCTCCTCCTCAGTAAAAATGTGCTTCTTACCGGTTGACTTCATCATGCTCATGAACTGCATGGCCCACAGTTCATAGTTTGAACCATCCATCTTCATAATAGGCGTTGGACCTCTGAAGGTGCCTGTAGACGAAATATCTGCCTTGCTTTCTGACATTATGATATAGGAAGACTAGGGGAGTAGACTGAATAGATGATTTTGTCTACACAGACATGAGCGGGTTTAGTTGCATGTGTAGACGCAAGCAACCAAACCCATCAATCAGGAAACGCGCGCGCGAAACGAGACTGGAGTCGCGCGCTGGCCTAGGGCTGCACGCGCATGGAGATTACGCACGTAGATATGCGTGCAGATGCGCGTGCAGGATCACGTTAAGGGCACGCACAGGCACACAGACGCACTGGCACGCAGATGCGTGAGTGCGTGCGAGTGTTGCGTGAGTGTTGCGCGAATGCTGTGCACAGATGTGCGCACCGGTGATGCAGGAGACGGCGTGCAGATGAGCGGTTGTCCCTACGTGCAAGTACGCACAGTGTGTGCGCAGAAGAGGCGGCGCACTATGCGAGGGATGGCGCACAGGTGCGAGAGATGGCGCACAGATGCGCAGGAACGACCTGCGCACAGGCACGCACAGCGCGTGCGCAGGAGAGGCGGCGCGAGGTGGCGTGCGGCGTGGGGCTTGAGGGTGGAGGCTAGGGTTAGGGTTTGGCTCGAGAACTCCGATCTAGGACCGTCGCTCTGATACCATGTTGGGAAAATGAGAAAACTTGTTTATTCCATCCGCCCTAGGCTCTCTTATATAAGAGAGCAGCCTATGTGTAAAATACATAAAGAGTCCAACAGAAAATAAAAATATAAGAAGAGTACAGAAGTGAATAATATATCTCTACAATGTTGTCTCACACCACTTACATGATTGTGCAAAATTAATGGCCAATCATCTTCGAGGTGTTATTGCTGACAGTGTCACTCATGCATATAGTGCCTTTCTACTTAGAAAGCAACTAATGGACGATGTGGTTATGGCTAGTGAGATTATTGATAGAAAGAGACGAGAGATCAAAGAATAGCTTTAGAAAGTGGACTTTCTCAAGTGACTAATTATGTGGCAGGCGTTTCAATGGCACTTTTGCATCGTCGTGGTTTTCCAGACATTTGGATATTTTGGATGAAGTTGTGGATTGCTACATCTTCTTGTGCAATTCTGGTCAACAAGCATCCTCGCGATGGCTTTTTCCAGCCATGGAGAGGGGCAGAAAAAAGCATGTCAGACTACGTCACCCCTATTCGTCTTGTTTGTAGATACTCTGACAGTGAGGATAGATAGAGCTATGAGAGGTAGTCTTTGAATAGAGTATACTCAGGGGGACATCTCAATGTGAACTTTAAAATATGCTAATGATACTATCCTATTGAAGAAAGTGGGGCCTCGAGCTGTGGACGGGAGGTCTTTGAGGATCACAGTAACTTATGGCATGATCATTGAAGAGGTCATGTGATGTGAATCTTGGTTGAGAACTCCCATAGCAACTTTACCTTTGCATAACCAGGGTTTACATTGGTGTGAATTAGATTACACCAATCAAATTGGCTTCCCTTGGTGGACAAGATAGAGGGGAAGTTGGCAACGGAAATATACATGCCTTTTCTAGAGGAGGAAGATTAGTGTTGCTTAAATCCATACAAAATGGCATCCCCATGTTTTTTTTGTCTTCGAGACTTCTTTTATCTAGTTTCAAGGATAGGATCGAGTGATAATGAGACGCTTCTTTGGGCTGCATCAGGTGGCCCCATTGGTATTCCTCTGGATAACTGGAAAACGTAACTTGAAGGAGATGTAAGGCTCTTCCCAAGTGAACATATATGGGAGGATGGCAATGATTTGCACTGCTCTCTGATTCTGAAGATTTATGGGATCTCCCCCTCAATTGTTTTTTTTAGGCTCAAAAAAGGGGGATACACTCGTTGGTGTTCGCCCCAGCATTATATATTAATAAAAAAAAGAAGAAGGGAGAGATACTTACAAAGTCAAGGAGGAACAAATGGGTTTAGGAAGCGTAACCGGAAACGACAAAAAACCAGGGTCTAAAAAAGAGACTCGGCCACCATAAAAAGGCCCAAAAAACTATCGAATACACCAGTCGGAAATAAGTCGAGCACAGGAGATAAGGATGTTTTCACGATAGAAGCGCTACCCGGAGAAGATAACTTCGTTCCTGCCAAGCCAAATGCACCACAAACGCGCGACGGGAGCCAAGAGGTCACGCCTCTCCCTGTTCCTGTTGGACCACAGAATCTCGCAGAAAGCGGAGAGGTTGTACGCTCTCGCCCAAGGCAAATCGTCCCTAATTCCCGAAACTAAGTGGCAGCCGAAGAAGAGGTGGTCAACGGTTTCATCCTCATCATTACAAAGGGGGCAGGATGCACCGAAGTTTGGGAAAAAAAGTGGCACAATGATCACGAGTCAACAGCCTCCTTCTGCGAAGTAACCAAAGGAAGATGCCTATGCGCTCCGGCAAACGCAAGCCCCAAAAGAATCCACAATCGCGCACAAGAAGAGAGGTCGCAGGAGGTGGAGGAAGGAGCAGGGTCCGGTACGCCTTCCTAGTGGAGAATGATCCGTCCTTCCATCGTCAATGATCCACCTGCAAGATTGGCGTAGCAACAATACTAAGAGCCCCCATCATCGAAGCGAAATCATCCACCCGCTGCTCAGAGAAGTTTGCGGAGAAACGAGGGCACCAACATCCATCCACCCAATAATCAGCCACTGTCGCATTCTTATTCGACGCAAGCGCGAACAGTCTTGGAAAACGCACCTGGAGAAGACCAGTTCCCGACCAATCATCCAGCCAAAACTTGAAAGAGTCCCCCGTCCCCAACACCGGGGTGAAGAGGGCAACATTCCTATGCAGGGCGGCCATCACGCTGCGCCAGAACGTGGAAGAATGAAATCGCAAATCCCCCCGCTGCAGCCCGAACCAGTCGTTGCCCAAGAAGACCCTGAGAACATTGATAAAGAAATTATCTTTCGTCCCCCATAATCTACTCACCCATTTGAGTAGGAGAGCGTCGTTAACCAGATCCAATCTCCGTACACCAAGACCACCAAAGCGCTTAGGCATAGAGACGTCATCCCACGCCACCAGATGCATGGCCCTACCATTCCCCCCCTTCCGCCCCCACAAAAAACGACGCATAGATTTCTCAAGCCGCAATCGAACCCCCGCAGGCATGCGACGAACCGAGAGGAAGTACAAAGGGATAGACTAGAGCACCGATTTGAGAAGGATAAGTCTCCCTCCCCGAGAGAGCATAGCCGCCCGCCAACCAGCAAGGCGCGTTTCCACCCGCTCAGTAATAACACGCCAATCCCGGGCTCTAGCCCGCCCCACCGAAAGGGGTAAACAAAGAAATGCAATCGGAAGCTCACCAGGAGAAGAGCCGAGCAGCCGACCGCATTCCTCCGCCTCCACAAGCGACAAGTCGGAAACCTCCGCCGTACGATGGGTCCAATTGTTTGTCCATAACATGGGTCCAATTTTCCCTTGAGGGTCTGGAAGGGTGTATATTATGTGATGTCGGGATGTCCTTCCATCCTTGAGGTCCGTTTTGCAAGATGGATGTGGGTTCAGTTTTTGTGGGATGATTGGATCGAGAACAGGGCCCTTCATAAACACTTTCTTTACTTATTTTCTATGGCATCTGATCTGGAGGCTTCTATGGTAGGAGCTTGGGATGGTGATTCCAATTTCCTTCATCTTAGATCTGATATGTATGATCAAAGGTTGGCCGGTTGGTTTCATGACCTAGATGGACTTTTTCGTTGAATATGATAGTCCATCATCCAGACACAATCGTTGTTCCTGGCATGATGGTAGGTTATTGACTAAAACAACCTACAAGGTTTCTGTGTGTGATGATTTTTGACCCGGGGGAGCATCGCTGACTGCAAACGGTTGTGGAGGTGGAAGGCCTCGATCCAGATCAAGGATTTTCTTTGCCTATTGAGGCATGAGAGAGTAGTGGTCGGAGCTAGCACTGTGCATCTCTTCCAAGGTGCACATGCTTGTGCAAATTGTTAGGCGGAATGTGAGGACAATGATCATCTCTTCTTTTTTGTATCTCTCCGATGTTTATTTATATTTCTTATTTATCATGTTCTCTTTATGTAATTTTTTCATAGAACTTTTCTCCTATATAAGAGAGGTCTAGGGATACGATGAATATACAATTCTATTTTTCCTTTCCGCATGGTATCAGATCGACGATCCTAGGTCAGAGCTTGTGCCCTAGATATCCCTCCCCACCAAAATCCTAACGCGAACGCAGCCAAGAGCAAAGTGGGCGTCGCCGACCGCCACCGCCACCGTTGTGCCTCGCGCAACAGCAGCAATAATCAATGCCACCGCCGCACAGCGACGGCAATCTTGCTGCCAGTAGTCCCTGCCACCCTTCGTGGGCTCCATCTTCATCCTAGGGGTCGCGTGGCTTACTAGGGGCCCCTGTTCAATAGTTTCGAGGTCTGATCTTTGGATTTCTAGGGTTGATTTGGCCATCTAAAATCATTCTAGTTACCTAGAGAAACTTAAACGAATGGAAGAGGATGTGGAATGAGTCTACACCCACAACCGTCGTCATGTATGATTGTGCAGACGCAGTCAATCTTGTCTACAACCCCAATCTTCGTCATTGTTGTCATCATGTCAGACAACAGAGTTGACTCCAACGTTGAAGTCTCATCCCTAGGTGCCTTTAAAGGTCCAGCACCCATTGTCAAGATGGATAGGACAAATTATGATCTATGGGCTATGCAGATTATGAGCCTAATGCAATGTAATGGCAAAAAGCACATCCTCACATAGGATGAACCTAACAACAAGACTAATGTTAATGCCTCATGGGAGGTAGACAATGTGTATGCACGTGTATGGCTATCTAGGACCATGTCAATGGAGCTAGCCAATGATATTCTGAGTCAGACTACTGCAGAGGCTATGTGGGACATTCCCATCGCCATGTATTCCCCAGTGAAAAATGAATCGAAGATACTGCAACTCTAGCATGATATCTTCACTTCGAAGCAGAATGGGAATCCTCTCTATACCCTTTACACCTCTCTAAGGGGTATGAGAAACTTCATGGGTTCATCCCCTTGACTGCTACACCAGAACTCAATGAGTACAGAAATCCCGTGATGACTGGAGTTTTTCTAGCAATTCATGATCCTGAGTATGACGTTGCTCAATCGCAGATCATTACAGATGCCACATACCTCCAATGGAGGAGGCATATTGTAGACTGAGCAGGCTTTCTATATCTTCTGGCGGTGTTACTCAACAGCATCAGACCTACTCTGCAATGGATGCGTCTCGTGGTAGAGGAAGCTCTACACAGTATCGTGGTCAAGGTATCGTGGTAGGGGAGGGGGTAGACGACGCCGTCATCCTTGCACTTATTGCCACAGACTTGGACACTCTGAGGATACATGCTATTCTAAACATGATTTTCCTCCTTCAGTGCGTGTTGCAGAGCAGACTGAGCATGTTTGTATTCCACCTCCTGCTTCTGATCAGATATTCGATGATCATGTAGTTCGATTAAGAGAGATCATGCATGCATCTAGTCTGTTCAGTGCTCCTTCGGGATCCTCAGAGGTAGACGCTTCGCATCTGCATCTACATCAGGTACAACATATAGTAGCTGGTAGCATGTTACCAGGCAGACTTATCAGAATGGATCATGGATTCAGGAGCTTCACACCATCTCTGTAATGATAAATGCCAGTTTAGTACATAGAAGTCGACTCATCTAGGGAGATCGATAGTCATAGCAGATGGAACCCACTCCCCATTGGTATCTCCACTGCAGACAGATTCACAACAAACCTCTGAAACTCCTCTAAAAGACGTGTAAGAGAGACATGGGAAGCAAGGAGATACATAGTGCATGTACGCCTATACTTTCGTAGTGCAATGGGCATATCAAGATCCCCAGCCTCCTCAGTGACAGAAACATCTATAACCTCTTTCTCATCTTGATGTAAATGCAAATCACCAGTGCCATCAGTAGAAACCAAGTGTTCAAAACATACCTGGGGCGTGTTGGATGTTGGAGGAGGCACATGAGCATGAGGTCGGCGTCTGGTAAACCAGTAGAAAACATGAGGGTGCAGCATGTGAAGTTGGTGGAAGTGGTAGAGGTGGAGGTGGAGATGGTGGCGAAGATGGTGAGGAAGTAGAGTTCGATATAGACAAACTTGGAGATAAAGGCATGTATACCTCTTCTCCAGACTCCGAAGAAATCAACTTATCACCTGTAGGAGAGAAGATCATAATAGACTAAAAGAAAGTGACATCAGCACTAACATAATACTTCCTACGAACAGGGTCAAAACAACGATATCCCTTTGGAGTCCCGGATTACCCCACAAAGACGCACTTGACAGCTCTAGGAGAGAGCTTGTCATAACCAGGGCATGTATGATGTACGAAAGCAACCGACCCAAAAACACAAGTGAGGGAGAAACGATCGTTCTCGAGAAAGCAATCAAGAATGAGCTCTTCACCCCAGCACAGACGAAGGCATACAATTCACCAGATAGCAAGATGTTAGAACAGCATCTCCCCAATATGAATGAGGAGCACGGCTCCGGATCAAAAGGGTCTTGGTAACATCCAAAAGGTGACTATATTTGCGCTCAGCCATCCCATTCTGTTGGGAATTAAAAGCACACGAAGGCCGATGAACAATACAAAGGGTTCTGAGAAACTATAAGAGTTGAATGTCACAAAATTCTAATGCATTATCAGAACAGATATACTTGGCATTCCCAGAAAAAATATTTTTTATTTCATTAATGAACGACTGAATAACAGGACCGGCATCAGACTTGTTTTTAAGCAGAAAGACCCGAGACAACTTGGAAAAATCATCTCCACCAACAAAATAAATCTATGCCTCCTATTGTCTGGTACACGACTCGAACCCAAAATGCCAAAATGGATTAACTCAAAATATTGTTACTACTATGACCCTGACGACTTTGAAAAGTAGACCGATGATGCTTCCCAAGCTAGCAGGCCTTGCACTGAAAGGTAACACGAGGGGAGATCTAAGGAAGAACGTGACACAACTTTTACAGAGGAAGATGACCAAATCGGAGGTGCCACACATATGGAGAGACTGATCCATTGTGCAGAGATGAAGTACCAGCATATAGAGATTGGACTAGTCTATACAAACCTCCGTGCTCACTGCCAGATCCAATCACTATGCCTGTAAGACTCTCCGGAAACACAAGGGATGAAGGATCAAATATGGCACGACAATGTAAATCTTTGGTGATTTGACTAATAGATAACAAATTCATAGAAAAATCAGGAGCAAGGAGAACATTCTATAGGTGCATCCCTGAAGTCAACTGCACCTCCCCCTTTCCATACTTCCAATTCGAGAGATCGAAGGAGATATGGAACAAGGTTAGCAGACCAAGAGTAACAACCGATGGCACATCAACCCTTTGGATCTCAATCGGTACGGACTAACATTGTCGAAACGTGAATAGTTCTTCCTCATTGCTTTAGTTCGGGCTTTTCAATTTACAAGAACATTGTAATGCTCAAATAAGTAAGATTTTATGTGGAGAATGTAATAACGTATGCTAAATTTTGGAAAGATTCATGGTCTCTAACTTTATTAGTTACATAATTCGATAGCCAAATACAATTAACAATGTGAATAGTGAAGAAGTTTTCGGGGACCTTATTAGTGAAAGCCCTTTCTCTTCCAAAAAAAGCGACTACTCTTAAATGCATTATAAAAACGAATATCCTAAAGCTCAAAAAATAAATCATCTTAACAAATGAGAAATGAAAAAATTGCCTTGAAAATGAAATCAAAAATAAACTTCTTATCCTTTTTTAAGGAATAAAACTTCTTATGTTATCTGTTATTTAATAACAATAAAACAAAACCAAATGTACCCACATAATGGTCTAGTGGTAGTACAGTGTTTCTACCGCACAAAAGATCAGGGTTCAAATCCCACTCTTGCATGGGTTGTGTTAGGTAGTCGACGACCAGCGTAAAAAATAGTTGAATCTTTCAACATGGATTTGAGCAAGAATCCATGTAGGCGATCCTACTTATAGTGGGATAAGGCTTAGCATATTTTTAATAAAAACAAAACCAAATAAAACATCCTAATCAAAGAGCACACCAATGGTATTACAAAGTTCATCTTAACCACATAGAAACAATACTGCCACAATGTCCAACAGGGAATTTGAAATCAAAATAAATAAAAAGATGCCAAAATAAGTTGATTTGAAAGGTCACTAAAAAAGAATGTTATGGGGTGTCGTGCCTAATAAGCCTAAGGTTAGGACACTTTTTTCCTAAAAAAGTTATCATGTACAAATTTGAATTTTGAAATGAAAAAAATTAAATTCGCCCAAAAATAATTGATCAGGTCATCATGGGTAATCAATCAGGCATGATTATCAAGGTTTCCCGGATTGATCAGTCAGGACTAATCAATCACAAGTCTCTAGATATTAATCAATGATGAATTTTGACAAATCACTTTTGCATGGTATTATCTCAACAAATATCTCTCAAATTACACAATCCCAATCATCTTCTAATCTTCTCAAACTGGGGTGCAGCTAAGGGTTTAGCCAAATTATATGTAAGTTGTCTGTTAGTGGAAATATAATCTATACAGATTTTCCCTTTTAGAATATTTTCACAAAGAAAATGATGTCTAACTTCAATATGCTTCATTCTAGAGTCGCTAACATGATTCTTCGCTAGATTGATAAAACTAGTGTTGTCATAGAGAATACAATTTTGGCTAAAAGTCAGACTAAAATGAGATAATGTGTTCTTCGTCCAGGGTAGTTGGGAACATGGTAAGAGGTGGATATATACTCTGCTTCAATTGTAGAAAGTGCAACACAGGTTTGCTTCTTAGAAAATCAAGATACAAGGGAATTCCCATGAATTGGCATGTGTCGCTCGTACTTTTTGTATTAATGCGACTACCAGCATAATTCACGTCTCTATAAGGAAATAAATCCATGCAATGCATCTTATAATGAAATAAAACTAAATCTTGAGTAAAAATAAGATAACGAAAAATTCTTTTTACAGCTTGTAGGTTACTTTCTTTAGGTGTCAATTAAATTTGTTACTAAACATGTGCTGAAAAGTATATCAAGTATGCTTGTAGTTTGATAGAGAAGAAAACCGATCATGCCTCTGTCTAGCAACTATTCTACAAGTTTTCTTGATTCGTCAAGGTCAAGGTGTGTAGCAAGGGAAATCGAGGTTGACTTTCCTGAGTAATTTTCCAATACAAACTTTTTGGCAATCTCTTGTGTACATTTATTATGAGAAGAAAAATATTGTGTTCTGTCTGTGTAATTTGTAGCCCTAGAAAGAACTTCATTTCTCTCATCATGCTAACCTCGAACTATCCTCGCATATCTTTGGAGAATTCATTGCAAAGAGATGCACTAGTGGAACCAAACACAAAGTCACCGACATAAACTTGCACAGTTAAAAGAAAAATAAAATAGATTAAATAAACAGTGTGCAATCTACTTTTCCTACTTTAAAACCAAAGGGGAGCAGAAAGTTTCTAGGTTATCATAACATGCTCTTGGAGCTTGCTTACGTCTATATAGGGCTTTCCCAAGTTTGAAAACGTTTTCTGGTCTAGATGAGTCTTGAAAACATGTTGGTTGCTTGACTTAGACATCTTCTTTGATAAAGCCATTCATAAAGGTACCTATCACATTCATTTGATATAGCTTGATGCCCTTAAAACAAACAAACATTAGTAGCACTCTGATAAATTCAATCCTTGCAACAGGAGCATAAGTTTCATTAAATATGATGCCTTCTTGCTGAGTATATCATTGTGCAACAAGTCTTACCTTGTTCCTAACAATATTCCCTGACTCGTCCAATTTATTCTTAAAAATCCACTTGGTTCCTATAATTGTGTGGTTTAGAGGTCTGGATACAAGTTCTCATACTTGGTTCCTTTCAAACTGGACAAGCTCCTTTTGCGTTATCATTAACCAAGATTCCTAGTTGCAAACCTCATTATTTGATTTTGGCTCAACTAGGGATAGAAAAACAGAAAAACAAATGTATTGAAATGTGATATGGTTTCAATTCCTTTCTGTTGAAATATAAATGCGGAAGCAAAATCAGAACAAGAACGAACAAAATAAAGAAGTATAGAGGATGAAACTATGGGAGAAGGCCTCAAAGGGTTGGATCATCTATTGCAATCTCCTATTGAGTACAGTGGATGGGGGGCTTCTTATATAGCCTCACAGACAGAACAGAGTCCCACCGATCATCCATGTGGGACTAAACATTTTCGAGGTCCAATTACCCCTCTATTACATACTCCAACACTCCCCCTCAAGCTGGAGCTAAGAAAGCTGCAACTTGCAACAAAAGAAAAAATATACAACACATCTTCACATGATACATCTCAAGAAGAATATATGTCTGATGCTGGTAGAAGACCTCGCTCAACGACATGTCTACGCGCTCAGGTCACCAGGAAGTACCTCTGTTGTGCCAGTAGTAGTCGTGATACCAAGTCAAGCCTGGAGAAGAGTCGTTATAGAAGAAGAAAGTCCAGCATGGAGTAGGAGTCAGGGATAGAGATACCCCGATAAAGCAGTCGATGCTTGATGAAGACGGTTGATAGAAAGGTCTGGAGTGTCAGTCTGTCAGTCGGAGATGGGCAATAGAAGTCTTGTACTACAATTCAAGAAGAATGTGCCCTATTTCACTCCCCTTTTCTCTTATACTTGATAGAAATGGAACATAGATGATCAAGTTGGGAGAATCAAAATGAAACATGCATTTTTTGTGCTTCTCCTTTTGTTGGTGTGTGTATTTTTTTACACGAATCTTTTTTTATATCCATTTCCCTTTTTTGGTTATTCTTTATTTTCATACAGTTTTTATTGTACGATAGCCCTCTATTTTTCTTTTCAGAAAACCCGCGTTCCTAGGCCCATAGATCACATTTTTAATCGTAGCCTCATCTCTCTCTTTTTCTTTAGAGCCACGGCTCAATTGGGTCCTGAAAATTGGGTCCTGAAAGTGCAACAGCCCCTTTCCCTCTCCACTTTTTCTCTCTTCTTTTTCTATAAATGGGCTCAAATGTTTCATTATTTCATCCCCACCTTTAAAAAAGAAAACTTAGCAACAATGAAATAAAATAATAAACACCATCAATAGAGATAAGGTTCCAGGGTGCTGGCGACGCCGCTACTTTCAGGGTTCCAACCACCTATCGTCTTTCGTGTTCAAAGATAGTTATGCAGAGCCTACATCATGGCATAGGCACTTTCGACGCTCAGATCAATTGTGATCTCTGTGTGCCAGTGTGGAGGAGAAAAGGAAGTAGGGGCTTTGATCTGGGGTCGTGCGAAGGGGTTGCAGCCACGGCTGGGTGAGAGAGGCGGTCCACTTGCGTGAGGATAAGCGTGGACTGCTGATAGCGAAGAAGTTTAAAGGCTAGAGATGCCCCACAAGAAAGGACCGATCCTAGAGGTGTTGTTACCTGATTAGGTTGTCGTGTCGTGTCGAGATGTTGAGGGTTGGAGTCGCTCTTCTTGGCGGAGAGGCTTATAGCCGCAGATCGCGCTCGGAGGTCCAGTTATTGGCATCTGGAGGAGTTATCTTTGATTCCATCGTAGGGTTTTTAAGGCATCATCCTTGTGGTTGTTTTGGGGGCAGTGCAGCCAAGGGTTTCGACTGAAGAAGATGTTGCACGGAAACATGAGCGTAGTTCAAATTCGAGGTAGTTATGTTGCTTCAGATCGCATCAATCTTCTAGGTTTTACTAGAACTTGACGATCTTCAGAACTTGTAACGTACAATGAACTGTGGAAGGAAAAGATTAAGTTGTATTCATGGAAGGTTGTATCCCGATGTATCGGCGATATACGCCAATATATCGATATCGACATGGGACCGATATCGAAATCGATATATCGATATATCCGATTTCAGGCATTTTCTTCGGAAAGATTCCTAGATATAGCGATATATCGGCGATATATCGTCGATATATCGATATCGACACGATATCGAAACGATATCGATATCGATATATCCTTCCATGAATCCTAGAGCTCTCTTATATAGGAGAAAAGCTCGCAGGGTAAATTACATAAACAGGACAAGAGAAATGAACAATATAAATAAAGACAACAAAACATAAAAATCTTAATACTCCCCCTCAAGCTGGAGCATATATATCTATCAAGCTCAAGATTGGAACAACAGTGATGAAATGGACCTCTTGCAAGAGCTTTGGTGAACATATCTGCAATCTGATCACCTGAAGCAGCATAAGACGTTGAAATAAGCCCCTTTTGGATCAAGTCACGAGTGTAGTAACAATCTACCTCAATGTGCTTTGTTCTCTCATGAAATGTTGGATTATTAGCTATGAACAAGGCTGCCTGATTATCAAATTTGAGAAGCATAGGAAGAGGCACCTTAATCATTAGATCAGTAAGGACAGACTTAACCCACATCATTTCTGTACTCCCTTGGGCCATAGCCATATATTCTGATTCAGTGCTAGACCGAGAAACAATAGTTTGTTTCTTACTCTTCCATGAGACCAATGAGCTACCAACAAACACAATGAAGCCTGAAGTGGACTTCCTGTCCTTAAGAGACCCAGCATAATCTGCAACTACACACCCAGTAACTGTGAGAGACGTATCTCTTCTAAAAAGAAGACCTGCACCTGGAGATGACTTTAGATATCTCAAGATCATGCACACTGCATCCATGTGTGCCTGCTTGGGTTGCTCCATGAACTGGCTCACTCTGCTAACAACGAAAGATATATCAGGCCTGGTAATAGTAACATATAATAATTTCCCTACCAGCTCTCTGTATCGTATCTTGTCCACCTCCTCAGAGTCATCATCATATAGCCTAGCATTAGGATCGATTGGGGTAGTAGCTGGTCTACATCCTGTCATGCATGTCTCAGATAGAAGATCAATAACATACTTCCTTTGCGTCATAACTATACCCCGCTGATTTCGTGCAAACTCCAAGCCAAGGAAGTAACGAAGTGTACCAAGGTCCTTGGTAACAAACTGTTGCCCAAGGAAATCCTTAGCTGCTTGAATGCTCTGTTCATCACTGCCAGTGATAACAATGTCATCAACATAAACCAAAACAACTACAATACCTCTTTGATTTCTCTTAACAAAGAGAGTACGATCTGCAGTGGATCTGAGAAACTCATTCCGTTCAATCAACTATGAGAGCTTCTGAAACCAAGCCCTCGGACTCTGCTTAAGGTCATATATAGCCTTATGAAAACGGCACACCCTACTGGACTCCCCCTCAGTAGCAAACCCAGGTGGTTGTTGCATGTAGACCTCCTCCTGCAGATCTCCATATAAGAAAGCATTCTTGATATCTAATTGGAAAAGTGGTCAATCACGAACCACAGCAACAGCAATAAGAATCCGCAGAGTAGAGTGATGTGCAACAGGAGAAAAGGTGTCCTGATAATCCACCCCATAGGTTTCGGTGAACCCATGAGCAACCAATCTGGCCTTGTATCTATCTACTGTATCGTCAGCCCGATGCTTCGCAGTAAATACCCACTTACTGTCAACAACAGCCGCACCTGATGGAGCATGGACAACACTCCACGTACCTCATGACTGTAAAGTTGCCATCTCCTCCTCCATAGCCAGACGTCATTGATTGCTTTGTAGTGCCTCCTGATATTATCGTGGTATCTCCAAGGTAGACAAACCCACAACAAATCTCTGAAAAAACTCGGAAAGACGCCCCAAGGAAACATGAGAACCAATAGGATGCATAGTGCATGCCCGTTTCTACCGGCGTAGTGCAATAGGTACAACCAGATCCTCATCATGTGTAGAAAGACATAGTATCCATGTCCTTTACCTCAGTCTGTACTTGCAAATCACCAGTATCATAAGAAGAACTCAAATGTTCAGAACATACCTTGGGCGTGCTGGATGACGGAGGAGGCGCATAAGCATGGGGCCATCGCTGGTAAACCTGCGAAAAGAAAGGAGGAGACGGTGGAGGTGGTGGTAGAGGAGGTGGTGGAGGAGGAAGTGATGGTGGAAGTGGCGGTGGAGGTGGTGGTGGATAAGGCGTTAGAGGAAGAGGCATATAGACCTCTTCTCCTTCCTCTAAAGGAGTAAGCCCATCACCTGTGGGGGAAAAATACATAATGGACTCGAAAAAAGTGACATCTGCACTAACATAGTATCTTTGTCGAACAGGGTCAAAGCAACGATATCCTTTTTAGGTCTTAGAATACCCAACAAACACACATTTGACAGCTCTGGGAGAGAGCTTGTCAAGACCTGGAGACATTTGATGAACAAAAGCTACAGACCCAAAGACACGAGGCGTTAGCGAGAAAAGATCCGTCTTGGGAAACGCAATCAAGAATGGAATCTTCTCTCCCCCCATCGAAGAGGGCATATGATTTACCAGATAGCAAGCATTTGAAACCGCATCTCCCCAGTATGATAGAGGAGCACGGCTCTGAATCAAAAGAGTTCTGGTGACGTCTAACAGATGGCGGTGTTTTCGTTCTGCCACCCCATTATGTTGGGAAGTATATGCACACGATGTTTGATTTAAGAAATAGAGAAAGATGTGCACTGCAAAATTCTAATGCATTATCGGAATGAATGAACTTGACTTTTGCAGAAAAAATATTCCTTATTTTATTAATAAAGGACTGGATAACATGACATGCATCATACTTATCCTTAAGAAGAAACATCCAAGACAATCTCCAAAACTTTTTTTTGAAAAAAGTGTTTTGGGTAGTCTCCCAAGATGGGAGATACCGCGTTAGTAAAATTCAATAAAGAGAATGCATTACATTATCGAGATGCCCAAAACTTTTTTTTTGATGAAAACGTGGGTGAGATCCCAAAAGCGGGATTCACCACTCAACGAGATTCCATTAATGGTAATTGAAGTACATTAGCGTGATAGCCAGAGGCTATACAAGGAGTTTATATGACAAATCATATTTTTACAGCTAGATGTTTGCCTTCTGAAGATAGTCTCGTTTCTTGCAAGACAGATACCCCATAAAACAGCGAAAGGCCTCGCGGAATCCGCTAGAGAATTCCCTCCCACATCTCTAATGGAAGTCCAAAACTCCATCGAGCCGCCCGTCGCGACCCAATCGCACCCAATCCCTCTCCACACCTGTGTCGAGGATGGGCATGTGAAGAACAGATGATTGGAGTCATCCATTCCGTCAAGGCGTCTATCACAGGATACGTCGTCCAGGTAAAGTAGGCGGTTCCTCCTTGCTTTATCCATCAGCCCCTCTTCGGAAGCACCACAGGAAAAATTTCACTCGTCTCAGGATGTTAGCTGCCCACACAATTTTCAGATCTTGTATTAACATTATATCCTGGTTCCCCCAGTCACTTCGTAAATCTTTATATAGTTTCTTCACCGACACGCCGGAGCCACCCCACGTGAAGTGGTCGTGTTCCCCTGAAGAGGCGGTCGGCTGTGGGATCTCCCCGATCATCCATCTTGATGAACTCCTCCGCGCGCTGGTTAGACAGTACACTGCTGAAACGTGGCCACCAATTGTCTGCATCTGTCGCCTGTGCAAGTGAGCATTCCTTCTACGACGCCAGAGCGAATAAGTGTGGGTATCTATCCTTCAAGGGGCCATCTCCCGACCAATTGTCAATCCAGAATCTAAAAACATTTCCATCCCCGACGCACAGGTGCATCTTCTGCGCTAAACAAGGCAACACCACACCCGCCCAAAGCGCGAACTGGTATCGCGTCATGCCCGCCATCAATTCTCCCTTTACCGCGTACAATTTCCTGAGCAGGGAGACCACAAGCCCATTCGAATTCCCCCAAACGTGCACCGCCCATTTAGCAAGCAGTGCCTTGTTCATGATATCAATGTCCCGTACCCCGAGGCCCCCTTCCTCCCGCTCCCTTGTGATCTCCTCCCAACTCACAAGGTGCAGCCCAGATCTCTGTTGATTCCCACTCGACCAAAGGAATCTCTTCATCAAGGCCTCCACCTTGTTCCGAAACCCCAACCGGCATCATACGGGTCGAGAGGAAGAAGATCGGGATCGCCGTAAGTACATGCCGAAGTAAAACGAGCACCCCCCCCCTTCGATAGCGTGCACGCCTTCCAACCGGCAAGTCTTTGATCCATCTTATGGATCACCCCATCCCAGTCCGACTTCTTTAGCTTTTCCGCAGCCAGGGGAAGCCCCAGGTAGGTGATGGGTAGTTCACCCGACCGGCAGCCGGTGATCGTCTCTATCTCATAACACTCCACCTCCCCCAGATGGAACGGCACCACTGTCGATTTGCTCATATTAATCTGAAGCCCGGAGATACTGTTGAATATATGCACAATCTGCACCGCATTAGTGCTCTGCTCCGTAGAACCCCCAAGGAATAGAAGCGTGGCGTCCGTATATTGTAGAATCGGGATAGAGATGTTCTCCATCCGAAAGCCCTTACGCCAGCCAAACCTCAACCGCCCGCTCCAGAAGCACAGCCAAAGCGTCCACGACAAGAACAAACAACATAGGTGCCAGCGGGCATCCCTGGCCCACCCCCACGTTGTGGTTGGAAGAATCCCCCCTCCGGATTCCCGTTAATTAGGACCGAGAAGGAGGAGGTGGTCATACAGCGCTTCATCCAGTCAACCCACAAGTCGGGGAAGCCCCTCTTCTGAAGGGACGTCCAAAGGAACCTCCAATCAACGTAGTCGTAGGCCTTTGCCTAGTCAATTTTCCACAATGAGCCGTTCTTCTTAGATCTTTTCCATTCCAGGCAGATTTCGGATGACATGACGAGACCCTCAGCAAGCTGCCTTCCCGGGATGAAAGTCGACTTTCCAGGCAGCACCACAGAGTCCATCACCAACTTCAGTCTGTTAGCCAAGATCTTGGCCACAATCAGGTAAATGGCATTGGAGAGCGCGATCGGCCTGAAGTCTTCGACAGACAGAGGTGACTCCTTCTTAGGGAACAGAAAAAGTAACGCCCTGTTAATCCTCTTGAAGCCTCTATTGCCTTCTCTAAATTCATTTATCGTTTGGAGGATGTCATCCTTGATCATACCCCAAAACTCTTCGTAGAAAAACACCTGGAATCCGTCCAGGCCCGGGGCGCCATCGGCATTTAGACCCCACACCGCCTTCTTAGCCTCGTCTCGAAGAACAGAGCAATAAGAGAAGTAGCTTGATCCTCGGTTAAAGAGCGCGCACCTCGCCCCATCCACCCCCAACCCTCGTTGTTCCTTCTTCTCGACGCGTGAAGAAAATGGTTCCTCATAGCCCTCCCAATATGTGTCTCCCCGGTAATACGCTCCCCACCAATTTTGATTCGTGGATAAAGTTTTTCCTTCTCCTCCCCAAAGCCATTGCATGGAAAAAATTTGTATTAGCGTCTCCCTCTTTGAGCCAACGCTGACATGACTTTTGTCTAGATTCAATTTCATCTTTCTTGTCCTCCTGCCATAGATCCGCCGTATGTCCAGCTCTCTCGATCAATTCCTCAGTCATGAACCCGTGTTCGTCATCCAAAGCATCCAACCGGGTTACCCCAGCCTGAGCGAACCTCCGCCTGAGCTATAAGTCCTTGCCGAAATTGATAAGGTGTTTGCGCAGCAGTTATAGCTTAGTCGCAAGTCTAACCACCGCAGAGCCCTCCGGCGCCCACTCGTTCCACAGCCTCACGACCTCATCCTTGAAGCCATCCTCAAGGAGCCAGCTCCGTTCGAAACGGAAGAAAAATCTCCCCCTCGTCATATCGCCAAAGTTCCACAAGATTGGCGTGTGATCGGAGAGGGCCCTCGGTAGCGCCCAAGCCCTCGAGAGGGGGAAGCCGCAGCAGCCTCAGGGGAAAGGAAAATCGATCCAATCTGGATCTCGCCCGCGCATTCCGCCAAGTGAATGCGCACCCAGCCGCGTCGATGATGGATAAACCAATCGAGTGGATCACCTGACGAAGCGGTCCCGAGCTAGGGTCGTCACCACCTCCCTGATTCGGTCGGTCGTCCGGGAGAAGGGTAACATTGAGGTCCCCACCCACCAGCCAAATTCCCGACGCACGTGCAGCACCTAATTGCTCCAGCTCGACCGCCAGTGAACCATTGTCGCTCCCGAGAGGCCCGTAGACATTTGTGACGAAAATAATTGCATCATCACTTCTCCTTTTGAGGCCGACCGTGAGGCAAACATCTGAGGAGGACTCGGAAAGTCAAAAGAGTCCATCTTCCAGCCAGTCATAAGGCCACCCGTGGCTCCCTGGGCAGAGCGCTCGGCCAGTTCAAATTTATCGCCACCGTCCAGATCCCTCCGTATGTTGTCAAGACCACTCGACAACTTCGTCTCTTGTAATAAGAAAATGTCCGCTCCAGCTTCAACAATCATACTCTTGACGCCTAACTCTTCTCTGGGCGCCCCAGCCCTCTAACGTTCCAAGATAGAAGTTTCATTTATCACTTTGTTGGACTCTCTTTTTCTGTGGAAGGATTACCCCCAGCAGTGTTAACCCCTATGTACCCGCCCATTCTGATTGCCACGCGTCGATGCGTCATTGGCGGGTGCACTTCTCTCCCCGATGCCCGGTTGCGGTTGAGAAACGTGGACAGTGCACATACCAACTCCTTCGCTATGGCCTCTTGTTTGATGAGGGAGGTTTCCAGGCGATGGATTTATGTGTTAGCGGTGAAAGGACCACAGTAGGTTGAGCCTGCGGGTTGTCTCTTGAGGATGATTTTTGATGGTGCAAATCTGCTGAAGCGTCAGGACCAGAGTTAGGAAGGTTCGAGTTCACCGGTTGGGGCTTCGGGTCGCACCCAAGGGAAGAGGGTCCCTTCTCAAAAGCGAGGGCGAGATTCGGGTCTAGAGATCTGAACCGTAAATGGAGCTTCAATTCAGATGATGGGATAGATGGACCCACGTACCCCGCAACAGTCCGCGGACCATCGCTCATGCGCAAACTAGGGGACATGCGGCCTATCCGTGGAGCATATCTAACCATCTCAGACTCCTTGTGTCCCGTGTTACATGTCCCCAGAAAGGCGTCAAACTGAATACGAGGTGGGAGATGAACCGGCATGATCGACCCTTGAGCTTCTTCAACGGAGGGCAGTTGGTCGCCCGTCTTCTCCGGTTCTTTCCCTTACTGGTGCAACATAAGAGCCGGACATCTCGCTTCCGGACCTGGCGACGCAGCTTCGTCCCCGTACATCCGCACATGTTTCCCCTGTGCCTCTCTGTAGAATTCCAGGTTGAAGATGCGCCCCTCGAACGGCACTTTCTAGCATCCGAGCATCGTCGAAGTACGCCTCTGACGTGCACGATTGGGTCAATCGGTTCATACACAAAATGCACCCTGTGCTTTCAATCTCCTCCACCTCCGCGAACTTACTGAGCAAGGATCGAATAGTGGACATGCATCGGTAGCCAAAGGGGATGCCTCTAACACATATTCGGTCGATAGGTTCATTGATCAGACGTCCATCCATGGTCGTCACCCTCCTCCATTTGAGATGTGTCCATCCCTCTCGCGTCCACCGTAGTAATTCGTCACCCTCATCCTTCGAGAGCCCGCGAGCAACCACCCACCACGGCGTGGAGTGGACGATGTCCCCACGAAACTGCACCGCAGAGACCGCGCCAACATCAGAGGAGCCTAAGAACAATGTGCTTTTTTCTCCTCCTTCACCCACTAGCATAGAGCCTCCCATTGTCGACTCCCTCCCCGCCTTGCAGTTTCTACTCCGGTGAGAGCTTCCACCGCAACAAAAACACTGGATAGGTTCACGGCAGTGACGAGCCCAATGACTTCCGTCACCACATCGAAAGCAGCCGCTACCGAATGGGTTGTCGAAAGACCGGCTCTGCTTCTCCCCCATGTAGCTGCTTGTAAGGTTTCCATTTTTTGTGCGAGACCAGAATCCAACCGCCTCCTGTCGGAGGCCCTCGAAAGGTGCCCTTGTCGATGTCGCGTCTTTGTTTCTTCCACGTCAGACCCTCCCCGAAAGCAGGGTAATGATTCCGGCCACAACCGTTAGACCAGAGTCTCCCCCGAAGTCTTCCCCGTAGTCGACCTCTCTCTCGCTCTCGCTCTCTCTCATCTCTCCACCTCGATGGTCAAATCAAGACTAACCTGCGATCAGGATATTTAAGGACAGGATATTTAAGGACAGGATATTTTTCAAGTAGAATCTCTGGTTCCTGAAAATAAGGTCATTTTGCCCCAACCAGATAGCCCACAGAGCTGCCCAAACAGGAGACACGTCATTGCTGGAGCCACCCTCCACCCTCCGCACCGAAGGCCAAAACGACGCCGCATCATCAATCATGAGACAAGACAATCCTAGTCCTCTCCAAACCCCGACCGAGAAAGGGCACTTGAAGAAGATATGGTATGTATCCTCCTCGTGGCACTGGCATCTATCGCACGTTGTGTCCTGCACCCCAAAGAGACGAGCCCGTCTAACCTTGTAACATAATCGGCCTCTCCTCAAGCACCACAGGAATACATTCACCCTACAGTATCTTGGCCGCCCAAATCATTATTACGTCCTGCATAAATTCCGCATCTTGTTCCTCTATCGGCTGCCTCAATTCCTCATACGCCCTCTTCGTGGTGAACTTTCTCCCCTCCCATACGAAGTGATCAACATGTTCGGCAGCGACCGTCGATATGAACTCATCTGTATGCGGCAGCTCAGACTGCATCTTGAGAAAGTCCAACAGCCTCTGCTCGGAAAGATCGTTCACAAATTCCGGAGCCCAAGTATCGGATCCCATGACCTGGCAAAGCAAAACATCCCTCGAGGCCGCAAGAGCGAACAACCTCGGGAACATGTCGCTAAGCTTCCCCTCGCATGTCCAGTTGTCCCCCCCAAAAGCGGAACAAAGTACCATCCCCGACCTTCGGCCGCAACTTGTGCACCAACGCAGGGAGAACCTCCCGCACACCAGCCCATAGCAGTGACTCCCACCGTGCCCTTCCCTCCACCAGATCTCCCCGCACGCCGTAGATCTTACGGATCAATCTGAGCACGAGAGACGAAGAGGGTCCCCAGATTAAGGACACCCATTTTGCCAACAGCGCCTTATTCATGCACTCCACATCACGGATGCCAAGACCGCCCTCCCTTTTCCCTGCGTTACCTCCTTCCAGCCCACATGGTGCAACCTCGATTTCTATTGCTTGCCATCCGACCAGAAGAACTTCTTCATAAGTGCTTCAATCTTCCTACGAATCCCAGCCGGTAGGATGCACGTGGAGTAGAAAAACATTAGGATCGCCGACAGCACGTACTTAACAGAATTAGTTTGCCCCCCCCTCGAGAGTGCGACCGCCTTCCAGCCCGCTAATCTTTGTTCCATCTTTTGGAGCACAAGCTTCACAACATCCCAGTGCGCCTTCTTCAACTTCCCGTCCACCAAAGGTAAGCCCAAGTACGTAACAGCCAGCGTCCCCAGCGGGCAACCGGTTAACCCGGCGATCCTCCCATGCTCATCGTCAAACATCCCAAAGGTGATGACTGCCGACTTGCTATTATTAGCCACCAAACATGATAGCTCGTCAAAAATATCGACCTTCATAGTTGCGTTCTTCGTATGCTCCTCCGAGCCGCCCAGCATTAGCAGTGTGTCATCCGCATATTGTAATATAGGTATGGAGATATCCTCCAAGCGAAATCCCTCGCATAGTCCTACCTCCACCGCCAGATTGAAGAGGACCGCCAAAGCATCGGCAACGAGAACAACGAGCATTGGGGCAAAAGGGCAACCTTGCCGAACCCCACGCTGCGGTTGGAAAAACCAGCCCTCCGAGCTTCCGTTCACAAGGACCAAAAAAAGAAGAGGTCGTAACACACCTTTTCATCCAACCGATCCACTTCTCCGGGAAGCCCCTCCATGACAATGACGTCCACATAAAGGCCCAATCAACGCAGTCGTAAGCCTTGGAGAAGTCCAGCTTCCATAGCGCCCCTTTCCTCTTCAACCGTTTCTACCGGAGACAAATTTCCATTACCATCAACAGACCATCCGCCATTTGGCGGCCCGGAATGAAAGCAGTCTGCCCCTGTAGGCCCACCGAATCGAGGACCAGCTTGATGCGATTAGCTAGGGTTTTTACGATAATAAGGGAGATTGCGTTAGATAACGCGATCGGCCGGAAATCATCAACTCTATCTGGATTTTCCTTCATCAGAAGCAAGAACAGAAAGGCTCTGGTTACTCTGTCAAAACCCATGTTACCCTCCGCGAACTCAGTCATGACGTTGAAGACCTCGCCCCTCAACATCTCCCAAAACTCCTTGAAGAAGAAGACCGGGAAGCCGTCAGGACTTGAGGCACCCTCCGCATTCAGGCCCCCAAACCGCCTCCTTCAGTTCCGCCTCCGAGAACGGCGGCTGCAACGTCGCCATCTGCGAATCGGCTAATCTCCTTGCTCCTCTTCCCTGCCATCCCCAGCCGCCACATCTCTGCCTTCTCGAGGTCGCCACGAAATACTCGCGGATCATGGATCCCACTCTGGCCTCCCTTGTAACCCCTTGTCCCCCCACGAGTAGCTCGTGAATATAATTCCTCTGGCGCCTCCCTGACGCCACGCTGTGGAAGAAACGTGTGTTGGCATCATCTTCACGAAGCCACCTATGCCTAAATTTTTGCCTCCACTCAACCTCCTCCTTACGGTCTTCCATCAGTAGCTCTTCAAGCAAAATCTATCTCTCTTCCAACTCTATCGGTTCTAGACCCCTTTCGTCATCCATCTCGTCCAGGCATGCCATGCCCGCCTGCGCCTCTAGTCTCTTGAGCTTCCTCAATCGCTTGTTCTCCCTGCCGAACCGAGCCAGATGCGCCTTTAGGAGTGCTAATTTCTTAGATAGGCGGGCAACCGCCGTCCCCACCGGAGCCCATTCTCTCCAACGTTCCTCCATGTTCTCACAAAATCCTTCCTCAAGCAGCCAGCACCTCTCAAATCGAAAAGTGAATCTACTCCTCAATTCCTCCCCAGAGGACCACAAAATCGACGTGTGGTTGGAGTGCGCCCGTGGCAACGCCCACGCCCTCGACATAGGGAAGGCCTTCACACTTCAATACACAAAAGACAACTGTCGAGCCTCGATCGAGACCTTGCATTGCGCCAAGTGTAGGAGCAACCGACAGCGTCAATAATAGAGAGCCCCAACGCATCCAGCGACCTCTACAACATGTCAGACCCCGGATCTCTGCCCCCGCCCTGTTGCGGTCGATCCCCCTGCAGAAGCGTAACGTTCAGATCACCCCCGATCAGCCACGCTCCATCTTCACGCGCCGCCCCCAAAGCCTCCAGCTCTGCAGCCAAAGCTCCCCGCTCATGGCCCGTGGGACCGTTAATGTTGGATACCATGAAGCAGAGCCCATCCACACGTCTCCGCAGCATCACAGATAAAGACGACTCCGAACGCGAAACTGAGATCAGCTCAAAACTAGAGTCTTTCCAGCCCGTAATCAACCCACCAGAGGCGCCCGTAGCCTCCAAGTCCGTCACATCGAATCGCCCACTCCTACCGAAATCTCTCAGCACTTCCTCCTTCTCTCGAGAAGCCTTTGTTTCTTGAATCAGAAAAATATTTGTGTTCGCTTCTTCCACTAGATTCCTTATTGCCAGGTGCTTCTCAGGGCGACCTGCACCCCGCACGTCCCAAGAAAGTACTTTCATTTGGATAACCCGTTGGCCATCATTTTTGGGGGCACCACCCCCAGACGCTCCGCCACTACTCTATCCAGCAAGCTGAACCTATTCGCCAACGTCGTCTGCGGATGATCACACGAAGCTTCAATGTTTGCTCCCTATTCAGCAGATGCCAGAGCCCTCGCTGCTGCCCGCCTCAGCGTCCTCTCGGGCCTCAGGAGCCTCCGCCTGGCATATCAAGTCCCAAACCGAGTGGCTTCAAGCACTTTGTTACCACCTTCGCCACCATCCCAAGCAGTCGTGTCGCTCCCTTCCTGCCTCTGCGGAGCGTAGTGCGAGATGGCAGGAGCATTTTACCGTGCGCTTGCCTCCAGCATCCTCCTTTCCACCACGCTCCGCATCCGTGTCGTCACACATAGCCACAAAGGTCGGTCTTTCACCCACAGGATGCACTTCGGGTAGCGAGATGGGGTTCAGACTCGCGCAGAAGTGTAAAGCATCCTCAACGATCCTCGAAGGCGGAGCCTAACCCGTATATGGATCTGGCCCCTCGCACCGGTTCTCAGATCCGATAATGGTAACGGGCGTAGCCCCACGTGACTCCAGACCCAAAGGCGGTTCCACACCCTTTCCCGAAACGCCTTCCCTAGGGAAGCGGACCGTCGTTACCGATTTTTTGAAGGGTTTTCAAAACGCTCTGAATTGAATGCAATACGGAAGTCGAAGGGTCTCCGCCTGAACCATCGGCAACCCTCCACCCCCCCCCCCCCCCCCGAGGACTCTTCACCTTCCGACCAGCTCCGCCACCCGCACTCATCGTACCCCCCCCCCAAGCTGACTTGTCGTCGTCCCAGGTTGCCCATGGCGGTGATGATTGTCCAGACACACAGTCGTATCCAGCGACGAGAGCTCCAAGAAAAGCGTCCTCCCCAGCAAAGGAACCTTCCACCAACCAAGCTTTGTCGAGTTTAGACGTTGCACCATGAGGATGGGATCA